>VCJG01004160.1:14162-24995 GCA_024140375.1 Backusella westeae | reverse complement strand
AAAAAAAAAAACTTGACTGAGGCAACAACGTGGCGAAGGCCTTTTTTTTGTTACTGTTGCTGATTTGTATTTTATCGTTTATTTTTTTATTCTTATATTTTATTCTTTTTTTGTGTGTGTGTTGCGCAGAATACCAATAAAATAAATAAAAAAAACTGGCTCGCTTGGGTGGTTTTATGTGCCTTTTTTCGATATTAAACACAATACAAAGAGAATATGACAAGCCTAAGAGTCTATGAACATAGACTTTGTGATCCCAATTTAGGTACGCGCGATCTCTCTCTCTCTTTTTGTTATTACAATAATAAGGATAATAATAAAAACTAACGTGCAACATTACACTTGTATTTTAGCCATTGGACTCAAAGTAACGATTGCAAACGAATTAAGAGATCAAGTAGAAGTATTCCAAACAGCCGAATACCCCAAGTTTCTTTCAACACTTATACCTGTATTCCTGAAAATATTACAAGACGAGCCACCTGTATTTATAAGCAATGCTCCTGAACAAGTAAGTTGCGCTCCTTCTAGCCTTGTTGCAAGCACAACTAAACATACTACTTGACAGAAACTACGCAATATCATTCTGGAAATTATCTATCGACTTCCACAAACAGAAGCACTAAAAGAACATGTGCCCGAATTATGCAAAGCACTTCAAAAGATCTTACGCGTCGAAAATGAGGATAATGCAGTGGTCTGTGTAAAGATCATTATTGATTTGCACAGGTCATTTCGCCAGGTGTTGGAGGATCAAGTACAGCCCTTTCTCGATATAGTGCAAGAAATATTCCAAAATATGGAACAGACTGTAAAGGATGCATTTGACGATCCCGAGCCTTCCAATTCAACTGTAAATACGATATTATTATATTATCAGCCTCGTTTTATTCATCTTTTTTCTTTTTCTTTTACTTTTACTTTTACTTTTACTTTAGCCTACCTCTGTAGCGTCACCGCGACCCATGTCACCCGCACCAGATAGTCCGGAAACACCGTCAAAGGTGTTGGCCAAAAGTATGTTTAGTTTCAAGGTGCTGACGGAATGTCCCATTATCGTGGTGTTATTATTTCAATCGTACAGACGATCAGCGACGGATAATATTATGAAATTTATACCTCTTATATTCCAAGTAAGACTAGTCTATAAAGGAGAAAAACACTGATTTATTAACATTGCTCTAGACCTTGAGTCTGCAGGCAAGGCCGCAGATGGAAGCAGCAAACGCAGCATTGGAACGAGGCGAGGTGTTTGTTGGAGTGAGTCCTGCAATTCAGCATAAAAGTCTCTATAATGAATTCATCGTGGCCCAAGTAAAGACAATGTCATTCTTGGCTTATATATTACGCAGCTACACAACATTACTACGCCCTTATCAATCACAAATCCCAGACTTTGTTTTACGCTTATTACGAGAATGTCCGGCAGAATCATCATCCACCAGAAAGGAATTGCTGGTCGCTACTCGACATATTCTTTCTACTGATTTCCGTACTTCATTCGTGCCAAAGATCGATTTACTGCTTAATGAAAAGGTATTGATTGGAACTGGCGTCACTGCCCATGATACATTAAGGTAAGACGAAAGAAAGAAAGAGAGAGAGAGGGTCTATAAAGGGTTCAATTCATGTACTGACATGATGTGATTATAGACCATTAGCATATAGCATGCTGGCCGATCTAATTCATCACATTCGAGCCGAGCTCTTACCTGCTCAATTATCACGCACCATCTACATTTACTCTCGCAACTTGCATGATTCTACATTGGCTCCCAGTATTCAGACAATGTGTGGAAAGCTGCTGCTTAATTTGATTGATTGCATCATGAAGATTGCAAACAAGGCAGACGGACGGAAATTATTAATGCGTATTTTGGACGCTTTTGCGAGTAAATTCGAGGCATTGAATATTCAGTTTGATTCTTGTGTCAAGCAGTACAAAAAGAAGAAGGCGGCTTTGGAGAGGGAAAGCAATAATGAGACATCGGAGCCTATGGAAGAGGATGATTTTAGTAATATTGATTTGGATCTTGCGCGTTCAATACATACTGCGACATTTGTACCGGAATCATCACAAGATGGTATAAAAGGTAATTATAGATACATTGATCAAATAACGAGTTATTGAATTATGTAATAGATGGTCGCTTTTTATTCAAAAATCTTGCCATTGGCCTAAAGCCTCTGTTCATTGGATTACGACATTGCAATCCACCTCCACCCGCAGGAAAAGACACCAATATGCAAGCGTATTCGCAATTTGCGCGTGGCTTCTCACAACAAGATGTCCAGCTATTCGTTCGACTGTTTAGAGAGGGATTGAAATGCTTCGAATATTATAATGTCGATAATTACGGACAGGATGGCTCTTTGCCCAACTATGCATCACCGCAACAGGAATCAAAGAACAATTGGTCAATTGGGCTGACAGAGAACCCGTTAAAGTTCAGTTTACAACAGAATGGAGAAAAAGAGGTGCTTGATACATTTCCCATTGTCTTTACCTTACTCGACCCCGCAGTATTTCAAGAATTATTCGCTTCACAGATCGACTTGTTTTTTGAAAGAATGCTCATAAACACTTCATTGCTTCATTTGGCCCAGTATTTCCTCGTAAACGACATCACAACCCAAGGATTTGCGGGTATCCTGTTTCGGTTTTTGGTGGATAGAATAGATCAGCTTGGTAAAGATAATAACCACTATTCAGCGGTGATGCTCCATCTTTTCCGCTTGGCATTCATGGCAGTCAACTTGTTCCCGGATGCCAATGAAAGTACGCTTCAACCATACCTGGCCAATCTCGTCATGTCTTGTTTTAAATTAGCGGCAAAGGCAAAGGAACCAGCCAACTATTTCTTACTACTTCGGGCCTTGTTTAAGAGTATTGGTGGTGGACGGTTTGAATTATTGTATAAAGAAGTGTCGCCCTTGCTTCAGGTTATACTGGAAAACCTAAATTCGCTCTTGTCGTTGGCTCACAAGACGGACATGCGTAACCTGTTTGTGGAATTGTGTTTGGCGGTGCCTGTGCGCCTCAGTACGCTGCTACCCTACCTTCCTTACCTTATGCGACCACTTGTAATTGCGCTGCAGGCAGATCAGGATTTAGTATCGCAAGGTCTTCGTACAATGGAGTTATGTAACGATAATTTGAATCCAGAGTTCCTAGATCACATCATGGCTCCCGTCATGACAGAATTGATGGATGCCTTGTGGAAGCACCTCCAGCCATTACCCTATAATCACCAACACAGTCATGCTGCCATGCGTATTTTAGGTAAATTGGGTGGTCGTAACCGTCGTATGCTAAAGAGTCCCCCTAAACTTGGATATAACCCTCTCATCGAAAGTGGCGTTTCTGTCGAGGTGGTTTTTGATCCAAGTAAAACGCCCCATACACTTCCTTTGGATAAATGTCTCGAGGTTGCCATAAAGACGCTGTCTTCCGATTCAGACATCATATACAAGAAGCACGCATACAATTTTATAAAGACGAACCTTATTCTTATGCTTGAATTGGATCAGGGACCTGATGATTTGACGGAATCGCTTTATCGCCGTGTGAGAGAGCAGTTTATCGATGGCAAAGATGAACCAAGTAATACAAATGACACATCATCTGCACAACCCACTTCAGTTGACCAAGATAGCACTGTGGTGGGCAACACATTAACAGAGTCTGGTATGAAGCCAAAGCGACTGGCAGGCAACGGTTATATAAAATACCTATCCAAACGTATTGCCCAGGAGGAAGCATTACGCTCCATTCTCGTTGCAGTCATGACTGCATCCACAATCAACGAATTAGATGAGGACGCCTGGGCATTTTTCATCAATGTATGCCGTCACTTTACATTACTTCATATTGCAGAGGCGATTGAAGCAAAGGAAGCAAAAGAAGGCGGACGTAAACGTCTTTCAACCATGATGGATGAACGATTGTCTGTACAGCACTTGAATACAACGATTCTTGTAGAGGCTATCGTCAAGGTCATGTCATCCGAGCATCCTCATCTTCGAAAGCGTGGCGAGGAAGCACTAGAGACCTGTTTTAATATCGCAGTGACTATCTTGGGCTCAAAATCTTATATAAATCAACTCCCCATCTTCCGTGTGTTTGCATCACAGTTTGGTTCTTGCTGCTACAAGCAAGAGTGGTTCAAGAAACGCGGAGGATGTCTTGGCATTTCAATCATGACTTCTCAATTAGATATGGGTACACAATGGATGCGTGAGCATGAACTTGACTTCATCCGTTCCTTGTTGTTTGTACTAAAGGATGCCTCACCGGAAATGGCCAATGTAAATACTGAAGAGGCGACACAAACACTTTCTCATGTGCTCAAGGTCTGTAATGGACCAGAGGACGGTGAATCGCCAGAGGCACAACAAAAATTCCAAAATTTAATCACTCTACTATTAAGCGAACTATCTAATTCCAACAGCGTGGTGCGTGAAACCATCCAGTCTTCGTTCCAATTGTTGGCCGATCTCACCGGTAACGAGGTGACAGAACTACTCACGCCTGTGCGTGAACGATTGGTGGCTCCCATCTTTGCTAAACCTTTGCGTGCCTTACCATTTGCAATGCAGATTGGCCATATTGATGCCATTACATATTGTTTGACTCTGCGGCCTCCCTTTTTAGAGTTTAATGATGAGCTGACTCGCTTGTTACACGAAGCACTTGCATTAGCAGACGCAGAAGATCAGGCCCTTGTCAGTCGCAATTCCCAGTACAAGAATGCAACATCGCTCATGAACCTCCGTATTGTCTGTATAAAGTTGCTTTCGGCTGCATTGGCCTGTTCAGATTTCTCAAGCCAGCGTCAAACGCATACACGTGCCCGTATTATCCAAGTGTTCTTTAAATCGCTCTATTCAAAGTCGCTTGAGGTGGTCGAGGCAGCCCACCGTGGTCTAAAACAGGTGTTGTCCCAGCAACATAAATTACCCAAAGAGTTGCTTCAGCAAGGTCTGCGGCCTATTCTGACCACCTTGTCCAACCACAAAACACTTAGCGTTGCAGGCTTGGAGGGTTTAGCACGACTTTTAGAACTGTTGACAAATTACTTTAAAGTAGAGATTGGTAAAAAATTGCTAGACCACCTGAAACAATGGGCCGAACCTAAGGTGCTTCAAGAAGCGGCCGGAAAATCCTTGAGCGAAAATCATGAAATCAAGATTATTGTTGCCATCTTGAATATATTCCACTTGCTGCCAGCTGCTGCACACATCTTTTTGGATGAACTTGTTACTGTGATTCTTGAAATGGAAGGTCATCTGCGTCGATCTGTGTCTAGTCCATTCAGACCCAATTTGATCAAATATCTCAACAGATATCCAACAGAAACAATCGCCTATTTCTATGAGAAATTGGACGATCCTAAATGCTGTAGCTTGTTTATCGATATTCTCGATACCGAAAACGCCTCGCCTTTACGTGAGCAGGTCGTTGCCACTTCTGCAGACCTTGTAAGCAAGACACTCAAAACAACAGATGCCCAAAACGCCGTAGCTCTTCATTTCTGTGGAGTCAAGGTGGCTAGCACGCTTGTCTACTACCATGAAGACTACCTTACCCAGAATCATGAGGTGCTCACCTGCCTGCTTGAGCTCTGGCGCACCAACATTGTGGTGGATCAGCAAGAAGATGGCCAAAATAGGATGGCTACACAAGAACTGTTGTTAATGGCTAAAATTTTTGTAGGTTATCTTGAAAAGAACCAAGACGAGATTGATATCATATTTGACCTGGTTGCCTTGTTTGCTCAACAATCTGTCATTGATCTCTCGTTCCTTCAAAAATTCCTTCTCCATGGTGTTGCCACCAAGTCATCACCGCAACGCAAGCGACGTATCCTCGAAAAGTTTTTGGATATTTTCACAGATGCCAATGTCTCTTCTCATATCAAGATGATGGCACTCCGTCAGGTGATCAACCCCTCGCTTCTTGTTACATTTGTCAAGAAGGATTGTGACTATAATGAGATCTTTGATTCCAATATGATGGACCAGTTGGACCAAAAGATTTGGGATAATTTAATGATGGAGAGCAGTAAAGACAGTCAGTATACCGAGGATGCCCTGCGTATCGAGTTGCTGCAAATGACGGCCATGATTGTGCAGTATGCACCTCAGCTCTTGGCAGATCGACGAAAGGAGGTCATCAAGTTTGGCTGGAACTACTTGCGCTTAGAAGATGCCACCAGTAAACAGGCAGCCTATGTATTGATTGCTCATTTTATCGCAGCCTACGATACGCCCAGTAAAATCGCCATCCAGATTTATGCTGCATTGCTACGTGCGCATTCTTCAGAGGCACGCACACTGGTCAAACAAGGTTTGGATATCATTGCACCCGTACTGCCGATGCGTACCGCCTCGTCAGGTACCACCGATAACGTTCCCACATGGGTCCGACTGACACGCAGGGTGGTGGTGGAGGACACACACAGTATCTCACAAATGGTCAACGTCTACCAACTCTTGATTCGTCATTCCGATCTCTTCTTTGAATACCGTGAGCATTTCCTACCTCAGATTGTAAATACGTTACCCAAATTGGGTTTGCTTCAGAACGCTACACCTGAACATAAAATGCTTACCGTTGAACTGGCTGAGTTGATTATAAAATGGGAAAGAAAGCGTATTGAACTCGAGAATGCTCAAGAGATAGCCCAGTCTCCTTCTAAGCGAAAGATGGAGATTGACGATGATAATGATGAAGAGGCACCACACAAGAAATTACAGGTGGAAACAAAGGAAGGACAAGTGGAAGGCATTCCCACAGAGAATGAAGAAGAGGGTGGAGGGACTCAAGAATACACGCCCAGTTTGACATTGAGAGAGAATGTTGTAGGCTATCTTGTGCGACTCTCTTGCATGGTGTTTAACACATCGGATATGATTCAAAAGAGACTGGTTCAACGCACGATTGAGCTTGTCAAATCGTTTTTGAAACCAGACCTGTGGCCCGATGTACTTGTTCGCTTCAGCTACCTTGAACGCACCCTAATTTTTAAAGATGCCAATGATATGGTGGCGACCAGCGTCTGTAATGCACTGGAGATTCTGGCTGCTAAAGTGGAGCATCGCCCAACAGAGTGGTTCATTGAGAATATGGGTCAGTTTTATCGATTGTTGGAGGCCAGTATCAAGTCTGAAAACTCGCGTATACAAACTGCTCTTTACCCGCTGTTGGTTTTAGTTATTGAAGCCATCCATAAAGACAAGTTGGAAAGACAAGTGCCGAGCCAGGCTCCTGATGTTACACCGATGGAAGATACCCAAGGAACGGAGACAATGGCATCTATGATGGAACCCGAAGGTACTAGTGCTACCCAGTCAAGTACAGAGATGGAGGTTACCCCTGAAACACCCAAGATCGAGATAAAGGAGCCAACAACTGAGGTCGTTGCCTTTATGAAGCTCATTGACAACACAATCAAAGAAGGTTTGGTAAGTATGACCAGTATCTACAGCGTTCTCAAACTACTCCAAGCCGTAAGTAGCAGCGAGAGCGAGAGCCTCGACACCTATGTGCCCGGCATTGTCAAGATGCTTCAATTACTTACAAAGGAGCACACTCTGCCATCCCACTCCACACCCAGCATGAGCCAAGAGTCGCAGGTCAGCCTGTTGATTCTAGGTCTCTCCTTGCTAAAGAAACGCATCACGCATCTGGGTGATCAGCGCCGTTGGTTCCTGACCTGTCTTATCCAGCTCATAGAGAAATCACCAGACGTCACGCTCCTCCGCTATATTCTTGAGATGCTCAGTGAATGGGTCTTGACCAAATCAGAGCCTATACCCACCATCAAGGAAAAGGCAGGTCTGCTGGGTAAAATGATGACGATTGAAACACGCAACGATCAAAAGTTAACTGAGGACTTTTTGGAACTGGTGTACAAGATTTACAGCAACCCCACGTTTGCCCGTTCTGAATTAACGGTGCGTATGGAACAGGCGTTTTTGTTGGGCTGTCGTAACGAAAACCCGGCCATCCGTGAAAAGTTTATGAAGTTGTTTGACGCTAGTATGGGCAATGCGTTGGCAACGCGATTAAACTATATCATGGGTGTTCAGAATTGGGAGTCGCTTGCAAACACATTTTGGCTTCATCAGGCACTTGATCTCCTGTTTGGATCTGTCTTGATTGAAACAAATGTTTCTGCACCGTATGCACTCAAGGTCAAGCCCATCCGTATCTTTGATGGTGCACAGGATACCATGCCGATTGATGGTGCCGTTCCCGAAACAGTGACTGAGGTGATTCAAAAGCATAGAGAGTTCCTCAAGACCTTACAGGCATTTAATATCAATGAGAGCTTGACCGATATTCGACAGTTGCAGTATTTAGATGACCATGTGGCATTCCAACTTTGGGTTGACATGTTCCCCATGTGCTGGAGTGCATTATCTCCTGTTGAACGACATGATATCTCCAAGGTCATGACTCTACTGCTCTCCAAGGACTACCATGCAAAGCAAGCGGAGCGACGCCCCAATGTGATCCAGGCTCTTTTGACAGGTATTGCAAACACAACACCCACCATCCAGTTACCTTGTCATCTTGTCAAGTATTTGGGAAAGACACACAATTGCTGGCATACCGCGATCGAGATTCTACAAAGACAGACCATGACGGGTCGTTTAACCGATACCACACGGGAGGAACAGGTGAATCAGCAGCGAGCGCTTGATGCCCTTGGTGATATGTATTCTGCGCTGAATGAAACTGATATGATGTATGGATTGTGGCGTCGTCGTAGTGTGTATTCGGAAACGAACATGACCGTCTCGAGCGAACAGTGTGGTATGTGGCAGCAGGCCCAGCATATGTATGAAAATATCCAGATCAAGGCACGCGGGGGTGTATTGCCGTTTACAGAGTCGGAGGGTATGTTTTGGGAGGATCATTGGGTTTTATGTACACAAAAGCTACAACAGTGGGATATCCTATCCGACCTTGCCAAGCATGACAACAATACCAACCTGTTGCTAGAGTGTTCATGGCGCCTTTCAGACTGGACAGCCGATCGTGAGCAGCTAGAGCAATCTCTCCATCAGGTCTCAGATTTCCCTGCACCTCGACAAAAGGTATTTGAGGGTTTCTTGGCGCTCATCAAATCACAGACGAGCCAGGATAAGTTGCCCGAGTTTACTCGTATTTGTGAGGAGGGTGTTCAAATGGCGCTTCGTCAATGGCATGCACTTCCACCCATGGTGTCACAGAGTCATCTCCCTTTGCTGCAAACATTCCAGCAGTATTTAGAGTTATCAGAAGCCAGTGTGATCTTTAAGAGTCTCTCCAGTACCACGGCCCAAAACTTGGATCAGCGCTCTGCCGAGCTACGCAGCATCTTGGGTACCTGGCGTGAGCGTCTCCCCAACATGTGGGATGACATTAATGTATGGAGCGACCTTGTTGCCTGGCGCCAGCACATCTTTAGTGCGATCAACCGTACTTATTTGCCTCTGATTCCACTTTTACAAACCGCACCTGGACAAAACGGTTCAAGCAGTGGACACTCGTATGCCTACCGAGGCTACCATGAAACCGCCTGGATCATCAATCGATTTGCCCATGTTGCACGTAAACACCAGCTGTACGATGTGTGTATCAACTATCTCACCAAGATTTATACATTGCCCAACATTGAGATCCAAGAGGCCTTCCTCAAGCTGCGCGAACAGGCCAAATGCTATTATCAAAACACCGCCGAGTTGACGGCGGGACTAGATGTTATTAATAACACCAACCTCATGTATTTCACGCACCAGCAAAAGGCCGAGTTTTTCACACTCAAGGGCATGTTTTTGGCAAAATTAAAGCACAACAATGAAGCGAATGAGGCTTATGTTACCGCCGTTCAAATTGATTTATCGTTGCCTCGTGCATGGGCTGAATGGGGTCGTTACAATGATAGACGGTTCAAAGAAAATCCCAAGGATCTCTCATGGGCCAACAGTGCCGTGAGTTGCTACCTTCAAGCCTCCGGTCTTTACAAGAATGCAAAGGCACGCAAACATCTTTTGCGTATCCTGTGGTTGCTTAGTTTGGATGATCAGAATGGTACCATATCTCGTGCCGTTGAGGGCTACAAGGGTGAATGGCCGGTGTGGTACTGGATCACGTTTATTCCTCAGCTTTTGACAGCTCTTCAGCATCGGGAAGGCAGACACGCTCGTGCCATTCTTATTCGCATTGCTAAGCAATTCCCTCAGGCACTTCATTTCCAACTCAGAACTGCCAAGGAAGATATGGTAAAACGTGTTAGTGTTATACAAGCCAATTTGGCTGCTGAGGCAAGCCAGCAAGCCGCTGCTGCTGCTGCTGCTGCTGCCGCACAAGCAACCACCACAGAAACAAACGGATCTAGTTCGACACCTACCGTCACCTCGATTTCAGAGGCAGCGGCTACCGTCCAAGCAGCAAACAAAACCGAAACATCCGATAAGGAGGAGATCAAGAGTGAAGATACCAAAACAGAAGAGGCAGAGAGTGTCAAGATAGAAGCAGATGCTACCACTCCCATCAGTAGTAAGAATACACCCAGCACACAATCACCGGCGGGACCTTCCACACCTCAACAAGCACCCAATGGCATGCCAACTCGTGGGCCATTACCCACCCCCATCAACACAACCACACCAGCGGCTGCAGGATCATTGGATGAAATCATGTCGATGCTTAAAACAGGCTATCCTTTACTCACGCTCTCCATGGAAACGATGGTAGATCAAATCCAGCTTAAATTCAAGCCTTTACCAGAAGAGGATATGTATCGATTGATTGTTGCATTATATAATGAAGGAGCACAG
>VCJG01004159.1:44523-62926 GCA_024140375.1 Backusella westeae | reverse complement strand
AAATGTACTTTAAAAAAAGATTAGTAGTTAAAACCAACCAGCAAAAAAAAAAAAAAAGTGACGTCATAAATATTTGTCGAAGCCGCCAATTAATCAGGTGAACAATCGCTCTTCAAACTCTTACACCTTTCTTATTTGTCATTCTTCCTTAATTCCCTTTTTCATTCTAACATCCACTTCCTTCAACCCAATATAATCCCTTTTATATTTGGTACACCTTTTCTCAAAACAATGTCGGTTTTTTTAAAAAATCAATGTCGCATTTTCAAAAAAAATAATGTCGGCTAAAATAGTATATTTTGTATTATAAACTGCGACATTGATTTTCTAAAAATTGCGACATTGATTTTTTAAAAAAACCGACATTGTTTTGAGAAAAGGTGTATCCGAATTTATTAGTATGAATAGTCCTTCATGAATATCAATAAAATATCATCTTTATTCTTATCAAAATTAATTAGTTTATTGTAATAAATACTCCATATTTATTATATCTATTATCCGGAGCTCCAATTTTGATTTTTTCAAAAAGGATGCTTCATAATACTATGTTAAACTAGGATGTTGTCAATCCCATACTTAAACTTCAAATGATTATAATACTGCGTCACTGATTGATAAAAAATGAGCATATTTTCAATAGAGCATGTTATTGCCATTTACAAAAGAGGTAACTGTTCATTAATAGTAAGGAGAGAATGATGGTTTGATTGTTACATCTATATTTATTTATCAAAAGAAAAAAAAGAAAGATTACGCGTTTCATTTTGATTATGCAAGATAAATAATAAAAGGCGGAGAAAATTGTTTTTATTTATCTCCTCTCTTTCACTTTCTTTCTTTCCCTCAAACTATGATATACAAAAAACGCACTTGTTTACTCCCAGTGGGGGTGGTATCAGTTATCTCAAAATATGGTAAGTTACATATAATAATATATAAACTGGTGCTTATACTTACTTTTACTATTATTATTATTATTATCTATAGTTAACCATCACTCTTCATGTCTTACTTGTATTATTTGTGGCAACAATTAAAATGAATCCATGAACGGAAACCAACAGGTCATCACTCCATCTGAGCTCATGTCACTTTGACTCTTTTTCCGTATTTCATGAAATTAGAGAGACCGTGGGAGACCGTCACATATTTGGAACTCTAAAATTAAAAATAAATCTCTAAATTTTGAGAGTTATTTGAGAGACTGTGGGAGATGCCCTAAAGTCAGTTTTCGAGAAAGAATATGGGCAGACCAATGATCGAGAGGCTATATTAAACAAAATTCGACAAGAACTAGATGATATTATCACCAGTGCCCATACCTCAAAGACAGCAAAAAATTCGGCACAGTCAATGTTAACTGAAGAGCGTTGGAGAGTAAGTTTGATTTAAGTGCACCGCATACAAGTACTAAAAGATTAGAATTACTCTTAATAGAAATTCGTTAAAGCAACAAGTAAAATCACGAGCGCCACTTCAAGGCAACCACAACCATCCTCATCTTCCACTGCGACTCCATCTAATGCTACCTCAATAAACGGGCAAATGAATTTCAACGCGACTGTTGAAAGCGTCACTCATATGAAAACATCGCGCCATGGGTTGATAATGATGAAAACAAGGTAATTTGATATCTTTATTCGAAATACAATGCTAACATTTTACAATTTAGTGGTTGATTGGAGAAAGTGATATAATGTCTTATTTGAGGCAATTTAGAGATAGTTCAATTCGCTTAACTAGCTCTCAGGGCAACATCAACGATAATCGCATTCTGTAAGTAGAACAAATAATTTAAACTAAAAAAATGACATATTTGACCAATATTTGATATTAGTTCACTTTATTCCATATTTGCATTCCTCTCTGAAAGAAACTTATCAATAACGAAGTACATGCCATCTAGTGAGCATAATGCCATTAAACAGGAGTTTCTAAAAGTTTATGGCACAGCGCCTGTTCCACAGAGCAAATTGATCTCTTGGTGCACAGCATTAAGCGTATGTATAATGGTTATTAACACATGAGTCATTATTAATTTAAATTGTCGATTAATATAGATGTTTGATGGTGGATGGTTCGATGTAGAAGATAAATGCATCGAATATATGGATGAAGCAAAAGAAGATAATGATGATATTCTGAAGCTATCGTCACATGTTTTGTTTGATTTGTAAGCATAGTAAATCAAAATCTGAAATAATTTACTAATGACTACAATACAGGGTACCTATATTTACACGAGAAATGGATGCATCTGAAGATGCCGAAGATAGGTTCGTCCATAGATATGTTCGTCATTTCTTAGATAATATATTTTCAACAGAGCCACTATCAAACATGGTATAATAGACATACTTTAAAAGATCAACTAGTTGCTCATTTTGTATTTACTTTAGGGCCAATTTAACGTTGAACAATTCGTCTGACAGCTTGAAACCGGATTGGCCGCTATATATAAAGCCATGGTACACTTGATTCGATCTGGCAAGTGGTCAAGTTAAGCCACCAAGCAAAGTTGGTCGTGGTGATGTCACAGACTTTGTTAAAATGGGATTGGAATTAAAGGAAATGATTGATCCTTTGGTTAAAATTGGTGTTGAAAATCCCCTGGTCTTTGGTATTTTGGTTGACGGTAAGTTCAATAAATAGATATTTTCTTTAGTGGTTACTTTATACTTACACTCATGTTAAATTTATTTATGTATTCATGACAAGGGCCAAGATATCAATTTATGGAATGGATATTAAAGGACAGGCTTACCGCATGTACCAGCTCGGTGGCTACCAGCTAATCGTAAACCGATCACATCTCCCCGTATTTCCATTCTTATTATCTGTTCTTTTGCAAGTCAAAGTGAGTAAATGTATTAGTTAACTTATATAAGACTTTGCTAATTTATTATTTATTATCCATAGAGTTTGGCTGTTGGAATTGCTAAACAGGTGGACAACTTACAAAGAAATGAAGCTCTAGGCAAACGACGTAACCGTGAGAGCTCTGTTGCATCAGTGAGCACACCTAGTCTCAACAATATATCTAGTCCCAACAGCATCTCTAGTCCCAGAACCGCCCCTATATTAAAGAAAAGACGAGAAAATTAGATCGTTTCATGTATAGTGCATGCAGTACTATTATTACCATATTGAACAAGCATACAACATAGCCATTCTCTTGATACGATATTACATTTATTTTTTATTGACTTCAAACCATAATGCCATTTTACTTTTACTTTTACTATTGTCATTGTTATTTTTCTTTTCTCGTAATATATTTTAATATTGTCTCTTTACGTTTTAAAAAATACGTATGTCGACAATGAAATATGGTTTTATGCAAACTCACATTTAAAACGCAAAACAGATGGCAAAGTTGTATAAAAAATACCAATAGTTTTTTGTGATAATAAACTATGAAAAATTATATGTGATTCATACTTACATATTTGAGAATGTAGCATTTTGCCCATTTCTCTAGTCGCTTGTCTTAACTCTTTCTTGGATGGACCATATTATTGAATTAAAGCTAGTTGACCCGAGCATCACCAAATGTCCAGATATTGGCGATTTTGCTGGATCCAAATATTCACTAGCCAAACTTTATTCAGATATCGCACCATGAAGTAAGTTGAATGAAGACAAGTGCATTCAGGGTTGGCCAAGCGAGATCACATTCCCAATAGGCACCAAAAGCAAGTGGGACACTGAATGTCTATCCACGGAGCATATGACTGTCATTGCTCATCTTTTTGACACCAACAAAAACACATTTGCTCCAAACGACTAACTGCAGGTAGAAAAAAAAATGATAAAAAAGGAAATAAAAAATTAGCGTTCAATAAAGCATCCACACTTGCAAGGTATATTTTTAATCATGTAAATACGTAACAAGAAAAAAAGATTACTCTCATTATTTATAGAATCATAGGAAACTCTTGATGGTGAGGTATTTATTATCGGGTCTCTTAGGGGATGGAACAGACCCGACCCAAACTGGAGATTTAAAATTGTGGCATCCCATAAGAAATTTTTAATAGGGGATAGGGCAAAAAATTATTATGGGATGGAACATGAGGTTTTATTAAGTTACTTTATTGATAAATGTGAAAGATATATAACACTAATCTATTTGTATCGTTTCTTTCTTCTTCTGTCGATTGCGAATTTATGGTCTTAATTTGGGGAACTCACCATAATAGTTCAATGGTTTTAACCATACACACGACAATAGTAATGAGAAAGCAACCAGTCTGACCTCCGAATTATCCAACGACAGGGTCTGGTGCCATGCTCCACGATACGTCTTTTTCACTACAAAAAAGATATGGTCAACCTTTTAAATTGGATTACTACACAATTATGTACAGCAACTATTCAACAATTATGTTCCAAAGACGGTGAAACCTTTGGCGCGGCAAAGCTGGGAAAACCTCTCTCCAACTTACAGAGATGTACTTTAATTAAAGAGACCACAAGAATGTGATGTTGCATATTTTTTAATTTTAAAAAAAAAATGACGTCATTGATAACGGAGTTAAAAAACGGTGTAAAAATGTTCGCCTGTTTTTGTTCTCTCTTCTTTGAATTCTGTCAAATAGAGATATCCTGCCGCTTTCTTTACCAGTTTATTAATCTTAGCTTAAAAAGAACAAACGACCGAAATGGGCAACTGTGAGTGAGAAAATACTGTAAAGTCATTTATAAAACAACGCACACATGCTTATTGACTCTGATGTATACAGCAGAGAAAACGCTTGAAGCTATCAAATACACCAGAGGCAGTCTCTGCATTCTGAATCAACTTGTTTTACCTCATGAAACAGTGTTTGAAAATGTTGTCAACGTTCAGGATGGTCATTCTGCCATCAAGACTATGAAAACTCGCGGTGCACCTGCAATCGCCATTGTTGCCGCCTTATCATTAGCAGTTGATGCCAACACCCGTCTTGAAAAGGGTGAGTTTAACAGCGTCCAAGACGCCAGCCAGTTCTTACAAACCTCACTTGAGTATCTCAAGACCTCTCGACCTACTGCTGTCAACTTGTTTGATGCTGCCGCTAAATTGAGCGAGCTGATAAGCAGCACCGAAAAGACTGCTAAAAGCCCCTCTGATGTGATCATTGCGTATATCGATGCTGCTGAACAGATGTTGGTCGATGATGTTAAGGATAATAAGAATATTGGGAAATACGGTGCCCAATACATTGTTGAGAATGCCAAAGATAAAGAAAATATCTGTGTCTTGACTCACTGTAACACAGGGTAAGTAGTGATAAGGGTGGTGGATCAATCAAATGGTGCTGTAAAAAGGGAAAGCGAGAGAGATAGTCTACTTGTTTGTACTGTAATTGATTAATATATATATATATATATATATATAGGTCTCTTGCAACTGCTGGCTGGGGCACTGCCTTGGGCATTATTCGTGATCTCAAGCTTAATGGTAACTTGAACCATGCTTACTGTACCGAGACTCGTCCTTATAACCAAGGATCTCGCTTAACTGCTTATGAGCTTGTTTATGAAGATATTCCCGCAACTTTAATCTGTGATAGCATGGCCTCTGCATTGTTGAAGCAAAACCCTCAGGTCCAGGCCATTATTGTTGGTGCTGACCGTGTTGCTGCCAATGGTGACACTGCCAATAAGATTGGCACTTACCAATTGGCGATTACTGCCAAACATCATGGTATCATGTTTATTGTCGCTGCACCTGTCACCTCCATCGATTTATCTACAAAGAGTGGTAGCGACATTGTGATTGAACAGCGTCCTGCTGAAGAGCTGGTTACTGTTGCTGGTATTCGCGTACAAGATAACGAGCCTACTACTATTCGCACCGCTGCAGAAAACATTGGTGTTTGGAACCCCAGCTTTGATGTTACCCCAAGCAGCTTGATTTCTGCTATTGTCACCGAAAGAGGCGTCATTGTAAAGAACCCTGGCCAGGAAGAGTTTGACATCGCATCTTTCGTTGCACAATAAATTAATGAGTAATACTAATAAACTGTACACCACAACCAATGACAAGCATTCAAAACTATCCAAAGAGCGATCATGAAATGACAGACGTAAAAATTGAAAAAGTCAGTCACCAAAAAAAATTTTTTTTTTTTTAGCCTATTTAAACCCACGTTTAGCCATTTATTGCTGTCTTTTTCGTCTTTCTTATTCTTATAAAACAGAAAAGGTATGTAACTTGTCATGTTTTCTTTTGAAAAAGAAAAAGTGTGAATGAGGAAAACTTTACTTTGTCTTCATTTTATCTTATCGACCATGATGAAGTAAACCGCTGTGCTTCGCTGAGTGCAGTTGATACTTGCCAGTATAACTTCCTGACACACTTTTTTTTTCTTTTGTTTGCATTTTTTCACATCTTTTTAATGGGATATTAATCTTCAATTATTATAGGCTACAAGTAGTGAAATAGAAAGATGGATCCCTGAGTATCTCAAAGGGTAAGTTGCATCAGAAAAGGGCTTCCTTCAAAGTAAAGCAAGGAAAATGACATGATGAAAAAGCTACAAACATCACATAAGGAAGAGCCGTCTTAGAGTCCCGACCACGATAAGATTTCGGGCGGTGGCTTGGTGCTGATAGATGTTTTATATAAAAAATACCTGAAAGTCGTTTTCTATTACTTTATTTAAAGGGAAGCCATCAAATTAGAATTTTTATTAACGTTTTACATTTATTTAGTTTGTATTATTGTTCGCTGGCTTTAATTTGATAATAAAAGTGTATTTTATGCAATAAAGAAATGAAATGTATCCTATGTTTATATAAGTTGTTTCAAAATGATCCGTTAGAAGTATTCTTTCTTTTACTGCCCTTATCCATTGTCTAGATTATTAAAATCAGTAAAAGCATGTTTATGTTTGTGCAAAGAGATTGTTAAAAGAGTTAGTAACTTCTAATTTTAATATTAAAAGGTGAAGACTTCGATTAACTCTGGGTTGTGCTTTTTCTTGTTCCTAAAAGAGAGCTTAAAGGATGATAACATTGCATCGCATTCAAAAAAATAGTAATGTCGCTTTTTTTTAATACAATACTATTTAGGGGCATAATTCTTCTAAAAAGCATGAACAAGCAGATATGATATTTATGTTATCATAGTAACAGAGTTTTTTGCATCACTTGAAAAATATTGGACTTTCTTTGCTTGAGACATATATATTAATAACCAGCAATAATATAATCCAAAAGAAAGCATCTCCCAAAATCAATACTTAATTCTTGAGCGAGCTCATCAATGATAAAAAGCTCAAGAGAGGATACAATCAAGGGTATTAACTTTTATTGTTGCTTAAAGTAAAATAGAATCAATTGATTTATGACTCTTCCAAGAAGCGATACTCGAATCTAAATTCAGTCTTTTTACGCTGACACCATGCACCTTCATAATCGAAATAGATGTATGTTCCTTGTTCATAGTCATCGGTGATCTTTTTGGGTTCTTCATGGCGCTGGAACCATGTAAGGTATTTTTTATGGAATCGCCAAGACTGCTTCTTCAACTCTTTAGCCGCTAGATACCTGTTTCATAGTTGATGTTGTTATTATGACATAAAATGGGCTAAATGAGTGATAAACTTACTGTTGATAGGTGCCTTGCTGGTAATAAAAGATATAAAACAATGTATCCATGTCAAACTTGTCGAATAGAATGGGATTATCAAAGATAGCGAGTGGCTGTTGAGGATAGTAGCTTGGTGTGTTGTATGGATTATGAGGTTGATATACTTTGGGTCTCTCGGAATCAATGAGATCAGGAACGTGTTGTAAACTAGCATCCAGCATTTGATTCGTGTATTGTACATCATCTCTATGTAATCCTAATGTTCTGCATTAGTTTTGCACTCTACAATCTACAATCTATAATGTAAACTACCTTTTGTTTTGACAGATTCAAAGGAAGGTGCCAAGTCAGCAAGAGAAGCAGGCAATACTGTCAAATCCTATTTATTTATGATGAAAAACCACTACACTACACTTGATGAATATATGTACTTACTGCTCCTTGGTTTGATGATAAAGGCATTGCATTATTTGACGTGTTTTGTGGTTGTTTTGGTTCCTCGCTTTGTCTTGATCGATCAACAATCTTTGGTGGTTCAACCCAGGCTGACACAGCTAGTGGTTATTGTTAGGCATTGGTATATAATTCAAATATATTTGTTGTCAATACCTTTATCATTTGAAGGACCATTGCTACTAGAGGCTGCAGCTTGTGCATACTTGAGGGTGTTGGAGGTGGTGGGTGTTGAGGGATTAGAAGAGGATGAAGAAGCATCTGCACGAGATACTGCCTTGGCAAGAAGAGTAGGTTGATCTTTTATATAAATGCAAGTGTTATTGGTTTGTTTATATATATATATATATTATATATAAAGGCTCGTCTTACCCTGATCTGTAATAGCTGTTAGCACAAGAGAATCGAGTTAGCAATCATCACCCCAATGGCTTTTCTTTACCACTTACCCGGACTTTGGATGGGACTTGATATATTTGAGAATTCCTCCTCCTGGATAGGACGTGAGTCATTTACTACTGATGACGCCATCTTGTTCCTTACCTCGTCGTCGTCTTCTTCGTCTTCCTTCTCAGATTGAGTGTCTGATTTATCTGCAAGTCACATTATTTACGTTTAATACACCATTAAACACACCCAATGCATGACTTACTGTCTTGATGGTATTCGCTTCTAATAGCAAACAGCTTCTCCTCTTCCTCCAAATTCAGGTCATCATACATATCTTCCACCTCTTCGAAATCAGGCTCCTGGTTACTTTCCACATAGTATTGTATCGTGTCCTTCAAATCATTCACACTCTCAGGCTCCAAATGGTCATTTTCAAGCAATCTCAAGATTAGCTCGAGTCTGTTGATATGCCAGTTCTTTCTTTCGTTCAAAAGCTCGAGCTCACTGATGCGTTCTATACGCTGCGTGTCCTTCTTGCCCTTTCTCGAAGTTGTGCTGGAAAGGTTTTCGATTTCAAACTCTGTCTTTTCAATCTGTCTGGAGAGTTCATCGACCATGGAGGTGATGAAGTCACAAATCTCGACCTTTTCTTGGTCCTTTGGATCAAGCTTCTCTTTCAACATGAGACCCTCTCTTGAGTAGGCCTTTGTCTTCATTTCTCGTTCAATCTGCTTGAATCGTTCCATCTGGGTCTCAATCAGCTTGCGATTGTCCATTAATTGACGCTTGTCCTTGATGTCGTTGGAAGAAAGCCACGTCTTAATTTGGTCACGTAATCGCTGCAGCTTTTTGATCTCCTTTTTCAAATCTAGCTCATACTTGTCCTTTTGATTGGCATTCTGTGTAGTGTGAATCTTTTCAAATATCGTCTCGAATGTCTCTACTCCTTCTGCGACTTTCTTCAAAAGTCTATCAATCTCGGCTTTTTACAAGTAAAAAAGAGAGACATGTTATTTTTTCATCAATGAGCCAATTTGTTGTTAGTATTTATTATGCTCTAGTTACTCTGTAATTTCTTCATGGACATATCCAGTTGGTTGCTGCTTTAGTTTGGTTTTCTCAAGAGAAAGTTTTGTGGGCTATTAGCGGTTTGGTAATAAGAAAGGAGAAGAAGAAGAAGAAGAAGAAAAAAGAACTTTTTCCAAAGTTTTTAGTGTTTAAAAGTGAGGTTGGGCAGATATTATCGCACCAATCAAGTCACAGGAATAAAGTTCGATTCAGCACCTGAATGTGGGGGGTTGTTTATTAACTATTCTCTTGAAGAAGGACAGAGGTTGATATCTGGTATGTACAGCGGATCTGCTGATCGGTTTTAATATTACAAAGTGTATACTTATTACAAAAGTAGAGTTGAAGTGGTATCTCTTTGTAACGGAGGTAAAGAGCGGGGAAACCAGTTGACTACAGCCAATTGGGGCGGTGTTTTTGTCATTTCATAGCAATAAATTCAAGCATCCTTTCGAGTTGATCGGTCTACAATGGTAAATGCTGTATTGAACCAATTTTGGTCATGTACAGTTATTATAAAGAAAGAAAGAAAGAAGACGACTTGTTTTCTATTATATTCATTCGAGTGTTTATTTCTTTTATGATGCTAAAGTACACATGGAATAAACGCCATAATGTTGTTATTAGAGTCCTTTATTAAAATATACCTTTTCAATAGGGTTTCCCTGTTTATCTTTTAAGCCTTGGAACTCCTTTTCGATCTTTGAAGTTTCTAGCTCGCCAATCTGCGGGAATACCGCAATTGCAGCAGGTAAAGCAGTCATGAGTGACAATGCAATCAGACCTATTCACGTATATATTTAGTATTCACCCATAGTGAGTCATGCTATTTAGTTACCAAAGTTAATAGGTGCCACCAGCCCAGGACGTGCTTTTATAAATTCCGTCTTTTGAAGACGACCCAAAATGATTGGTGGTATAATTAATACAGGCGCGTTTGTCAAAACACGAGAAATGGCAACCTTTTTGTTTGTTGTTTGTTTATTTGTTTAATCAGTTAATAAAGACGTAAATAGTAAATGTCAATCAACTTACTTGAGATACTGCTGATAAACCAGCTTGCTTGGATTTACCAACCGATTCGCCCTGTTCGGTAAAGACGTCGATACCATCTCTGATTTCTTTCCCACGCATTAAAAAGACGTTAACTGTACCTGCTGCAGCAACGGCGGTGAAAGGGACAAGCTTCATACAAAGTGATTTTAATTGAGGCGAGATATTCAATTTTGGTACGGATTGGTTCAATCCAACAGCCAAAGCGCATGATGTAGTAACAGCTGAAGCATAAGCAACTAATAATCATATAAAGAGAAGAATATTTCCATTTAGTACACCCGCTTTTTTTTGCCTTCCTTTTCTTTTCTCTCTTTTTTTTTTTACAACTCACTTCCAGTTTCCTTTAAACTCATTGGTGTTGTTTTATTCGCGTTGGCAGAGTTAAAGGCAACATTCACACTCTGATTAGCCCACTGCCAAAACAGGATGCTTTTAATCTGGTAAACAAGACCCTATTAGCACTCGATTTTTCACAAGCATATATATATACATTACACTTGGATTAGGCAACAGCATACCAGCTACTAAAACCATATTCGTAGGCACAAAAGAGGACATTCTGAAAGGCAAAAAGACCGGCTCGTTCGTATCGGGATGTATGGTGGAGTCCACAACTTTTTATTATCAAGATATATAAATTTTGTAATTTCACGTTTCGGTAACTTTCTTTGTTTTACTTCATACATACTTTTTTTCGCTTTCCAGAGCTTTTCGGGATTCACTTGATCATATTGGCTTTTATTAGCCAATAAATCCTTACATCTTTCAAGCTCTTTGCTTGACACAAGAAGTGTTCTACAACGCCATTGTTATTTCGCTTGCGCTTATTCCTTCCAATAAATATCTTTACCGTGGATCTGTTACATCAATAAAATGGCGTAATCTACCCCAATAGGTGTCCTGAGGATATCTGGGCTTTGCTTTGTGTATACAAGAGTTCTCTTTGCTTTAGTACGATTACCACCTTGATATTGATCTCACTTACAAAGATCAATGGTCATGTTTATTCCTCTTTTTTTGTATCGTGAAAAAAGTTAAACAACAGAAAGGAAAGAAAGAAAGAGAACGCAAGCAAAAAAAAAAGTGAGAGTATCACATAAATACACCAAAAAATGAATCTCAGATCAATCTAAGATGTGTAATTCAATCGAAAAGACGATGCGGATTGGTTCAATTCTCCTCAACATAAAACATGTCCGAAATGGTCATAAAGTAAACGTTGTGTATGTGTGCATGATTTTTTTTTATTGTTTAAATATATTCATTATTATTATTATTATTATTACTAGTATTATAGACCGACAACACACAACTTGCCATTCTCATCCATTAAGCTTTTATCATCAGACGTTTTTTTTTCGCCATTATTGCTACTATTACCACTGTTATTACTTAGTAAATTGAGGTTCGTCTCATCGTCCAATTTTACAAAGTCATTGTTATCCCAATCAAATACATCAAGCCCCAAATCAAGGTTGGAATCAAACCACGAAGACGATGCCTGCAAATCGTCCAATTCGTTTGTTGTTTCTCGTTTTAATAGTGTCATGTCAGGTGTACCAAAAGTTTCATCCTTGTAACCCTCCTTTAAGGCGCCCGAGAAGCCATCAAAAGCATGATTGTCTTGTTGGATGGATAGAGGGTTCGCCTGGGGTATTTGATGTTGTTGTTGAGGGGAAATATGTGATTGTTTTTGTGACACTGGGGACGACTGTTGCGGTTGCTGTGATTGTGGTTGTGGTTGTGAATGTGGTTGTGAATTTTGGTGCTGTTGTTGTTGTGGTGATGGATGGTGTTGAGGGAACAGCATGGATGACATGATATCATCCATTCCGGGTGGTACCATGGAAGACGGAGTCACTCTATTAGGTGCAGATGTTGTTACATTGGAGGGTATCGTGTTTTGTAATGTTGACTGGGCTTCTTCTAATTTAATAAACATGTCGGGCTCTGTTTTAGATGGTTCTATTTTTGCCTGTGATGGATTTGATGATGAAAGGCTTTGCTGAGGTTCACCTTGAGGTTGATTGTGTAATTGTGGGGTTTGGTGCTGTTGATTTTGATTTTGATGCATATGAAGCTGTTGTTTTGCATGCTCAATATGGTCATTTAATATTTTCTGGATCTGGTGCTGTTGCTGAGGAGTCAGGGTCATCTGTTTGTGGTCCGCTTGATACAAGAGCCAATTTAACTGTAATGCCTTTGGAGGAAGTAGATTAATAATCTGAGGCGGAATGCCGTTATTAATTGCCGCTATATAAAAGGTTTGTGATTGAGCTTGATGCTGGCTCAACGGCATACCCCCTTTAACTGGGATGCCACTTGCTCCATCTTGACCGTTATTGTACAAGACCTGATTGATGGACTGAGAAATATTCATGCTGTTGAACATGGCAGGCTTGGTATTGTCATCATTGCTGTTGTTGTTGTTGTTGTTGATACTATCATTATCATCATTGATGTTGTCATTATTATTATTATTATCATTATCATTATAATTGGTATTGTTGTTGATGCTATTATTCATATTATGATTTGTCATGCTCGGCTGATTGTCGGAAGCGGACACTGGAAGATCCATTTGCAAGGAGCTTGGCGTAGATGCGGACATGGAAGTGGGGACAGATGAAGGCATGGATGCAGGAACAGAAGCAGGCGTGGAATTTGGACTTGATGGCTTTCTCTTCTTTCGCTTCATTGTAGGCGAATTGGCGGCAGATCTGGTGCCACGTTGTTTTTTGGAAGGAGGAAGTTTCAAATCAATGCTACCACGCTTGATACTACTAATGGCTTCTGAAAGGGTAGGAGTGGATGCTGTGGAATTAGCAGGCTGGGCTTCTTGACTTTGGCCCTGCGGTAACTCTGCCCCATTTGTATTATTACTCCCATTTACCACGCCAGCGTCATGCATAGAGCCCATCTGTTGCTGTTGATCAGGCTGCTGAGTTTGCTGTTGAGCAAGTGATGCATGTGCAGCCAATTGTTGCTGGTGTGCCTGCAATTGAGCCATAGCCTGAGCCTGAGGCATTGTATTTACCTGAGAATAATTCTGCATGGAATTAATATTATTTTGCATAGCAGATGGTTGGGCCATCTGCTGCTGCTGCTGTTGCATTTGCATTTGCATTTGCTGCTGCTGCAAATTCATCGGCATAGAACCCAAATCATTCAACTGTTGCTGATTCAGCATAGGCGAACCTTGCTGTTGCGGAAGTTGCTGCTGAGGATTCATCATTGGCGATCCTTGTGACTGCTGCTGCTGCTGCTGCTGTTGCTGTTGCTGTTGCTGCTGACCAACAGCATTACGGACCCAAGCAAAGTAGCCACTAAACTGCTCCTTTAGTTTATGTAAATGCTCCAAACTGATGATGAATTTGTTCTGTGGCAATGAAGTCAATTGGTCTTCAAACATGTACTTCATTAATATCAAGCGACGCGTTGCTTCGATATTGCCGGTCATTGCAAGGAAAACCGGTAGTAAATTGTCAATTTTATCGTACATGCTTTTCATTTGCTGGATTAATTCGCGGATATCGTTTTTATCCTGTTCACTCATGTTTTCAATAACGTTACCCCGTGCTATAAGTATAAGAAGAATAAGTAAAACAAAACGCAATCTATTTCACCCGCAATGTCCACACACCCCTTGTCCCCAATTATTAATTATCAGTGATAATTACCTCTTCCCTGTTGTATGCCTTCGTCCATTTGCTTTACAACAGCAGCCGCACTGTTGCGTTGTTGATGAGTGAGTGGTTTGATGGGCATTTGGATCATAGCAGGTCGCTGGATACCCATTTGACCATGAATCCCCTGCTGCTGCTGCTGCTGTTGTTGTTGTCGATATCTTTGCATTAGCATTTCTTGATTCATCATGTTTTGAGGTCTCATCATATTTTGCTGCTGTTGCTGAAAACCTTGTGGCCTCTGACCCATCATTTGACTTGCAGCAGCCATATCCATATTGGGGTAATTTGCACCGGCTGTTGAAAAGTTATTTCCCTGGGGTCGGACATTGCCAGGCATGCCCGCCGCCTTGTTCATCATGGGAGCCGTTGATTGTAAAAATGCTTGATTTTGTGCTGTATGTGCCAAATGAGGCTGCTGCTGTGCTTGTCCCTGCTGTGCTTGTTGCGATTGCTGTGATTGTTGCGTTTGCTGGGTTTGTTGTGTTTGTTGTGATTGCTGCGTCTGTTGAGTCTGTGTTTGTGTCGGTGTCTGCTGTTGCTGCTGCTGTTGTTGTTGTTGTTGTTGTTGTTGTTGTTGCTGCTGCTGCTGAAGAGCCATTTGGCGTGCAAAAAACATTTGAAATTGCTGTTGAGACAGATTTAAACCTTGAGGGTTATTTGCATTCATATTCAGCATGTTTAAAGGCAATTGACTGTTAGCCGTGGGAGGACGCTGGGCTGGAGACATCGACTGTGGCATAGCAGGATTAGCAGAAGCACCTGCGGCGGCAGCGGATCTTTGAAGGGCAAGCATTTGAGCCTGTACCTGTGCTTGGGACGACTGAGCAGGCTGTTGCAAAGTATTAGAAGGTTGTCTTCCTTGAAGCATGGCCTGTTGATGGAGATTGGGACGCATTTGGTTTTGACCGAGCATGAGCTGTTGCTGGTTCAAATTCAGAGGAGATTGGAAGTTGCGGTTTTGGGGAGATGAAACTAAAGGCGACGACATTGGCTGCTGAAGTAGATTGTTAGCGGGCATATTCTGGCCATGAATAAGCTGGTCCTTTATACTTTGAAATTTCTTTGCATAGTATAAAATGTACTGATTCTATATATGGCACACAGCATACCAATTAGTGAATTTGCTATTTTGGCTCGTCATGATTTTGAACCTACTTTATTTGTGCAGCCTTGATAAAGACTAGCTTCAAAGTTGCTAGCTGAAGCATAAGTTTCATCGTCCGAGGCATTGGGTGTTAGACGCTTCAAAGCCATGCTCCTAAATAAATAAATCCGAAAAGGCAACAGCAGCAATAACAATGGTATGAGTTTAGTCAGACGCGCATTCAATTATATGCACAAATCCATTAATAATATTAATAATAACAATAAATCGGTATTTACAGTTGGCTCACAAATCGAGTTCTATCGTTCACAGACACTTCATTGCGCCAATTGGCATTTGGCACATCGCTGACCTGTCCAAGACTAGCGTTGTTTGCTGGGTTCATCGAGTCTCTTCACTTTGCTTTCTTTCTTTTTTCTTTTGTTCGGTTCTTTCCGTATCGACTTGTTTATTAACCAAACTGGTCTATTCTTTCTTCTTTCTTTTTTTCTTTCTTTCGTTTTTGTCTGCTTCTTCTATTTGCCGTTCTTGTTCTTGTTGTTACTACGACTGTTGTTGCTACGTTTTTATCAAGAGAAAAAGGGAAAAACAAAAAAAAAGAAAAAGAAAAAAGGCGCTTTGGTTCCTTTAATATAAATAATAATAATAAAATAGGAGTTAATAACTAAATACATTCGTTGAATGTAAGAAATAATGGAAAAACACCTTTTTTTTTGTCTTGTTTTTTGATGTGATTTTCTTTTCTATGGTTTTATTGCCCAATTATTTACTGAACGCGGTAAAAAAGTACAAATAAAGAGCAATTAATTTAATAATCAAATCAATAAAATACTAAGGTCCACGTACGACAGAAGCAGAGAAAAAAGAGGAAAAAAAAATAAAAGAAAAGGCAAAAAGAAAAAAAGAAAAAAAATGAGGCCGAAATTTTGAAAGCACGTGATCAAATCTGGTTTGTCTATTTTTATGACAAGGTTTCTTGTGCTATTTGGGTTGCTTGTCGCTGCAATTGTCTACGTCTAGAAGTGGGTAGAGTGATAAATGTTGGCATTTTGCGATCATCTAAATCCGTACTAATGTTCGCGGATGTTTCAATGTATGAAATCCATTCATTTGATTGCTTATCGTTGCGTGTTCGCAATAAAAATTGTGGTCCGTCATGAAGTTTTAAACGGATAACATGGCGATATTTGATATAATCAGATGCCACCTTGACCTCTGCACCGCACATTGAATACTTCCATACTGGAGTGGCCTTCTTCTTTTGTTTAGGATCCTTTTGGAATGCCATAATCATGGTTCCATAGATCTGTACATAAAAGTATCTAGAGCAACATGTAATTCGTTAAAGATGAAGGGAGTTTTAAAAAAAAGAATTCATGAAAAATGATTTACCTCCATGATCTACTTTTTGCTTTTATGTTTGGATGCGAATATTCACACTTTACATAAGTGTAAAATGTCTTGTCGATGGTGCAGTCATAGTCTGGTAATATTTCATAACCCTCTTCCTCTCGTGGAATCACCGTTCGTTCTGCTAAATAAGAAGGGAACTGATAGACCCAGGGATGTGATTTATCATGATAAGTTGGTGGTAACTCGGTTTCGTTTAAAGTTGAGGTATCGGAAAGTGCAAGTGAGAGTGTGGAGAATGAGGGCGTGAGAGTGACAGCTTTAGGTTTAGGTTTAGGTTTATGACTGAGAACCGACCAGCTGCTTTCTTTCTTACGAAGCCATGGAACTAAAAGTATTGTTATTAATATGAATACACATAATGATAATTAATATCTTTATCCGATCTGTTCCCTCCTCTTTTACTCCTTTACACAAAGACATGCCCCTTCTTACCAAGATGCGAATGATTTACAGTGTTTTCTTCTGGGGCTACTCTACTGGATAGCATGTTATTTACAAGAAAAGAAGGGAAGGATATGTAATGTATTTAAAAAGAGAAGGAAAGGTTTCTTATGTATATTGGGTATATTCTATTCCCGTATATACATATATATATGAAGAAGTATATTATATTACAAAGAAAGAAAGAAAGAAAAAATGTTTACAATAAAACAGTAATTAAAACAAGTAAAAGAAAAAGAAGAAGAGAAAGGGGGCTCGACCACCCAGTTTATTTATACAATGTTATTGACAACACAGTCCTTTATTTGGCCGTTTTTTGCTGGGACCTTTTATTCTGTAATATGATGACCATATAAGCTTTTTTTATAACGTCAAAGTATATATCTTTGTGCTTCCCCTTACAGAATAATAAGTATTGTCAATTCATCTTATATAAGTAGATCACCACTCCTTAATCCCCTTTGCTTTGCTTTTTTTTTAATGATCTACTTTTTGTATTTTTAAAATCTTGTACTGTTGAATTAGCTTGTTGTGTGACAATGATGTATTTACAAAAAATAGAAGATCCGCTTTGTGAGATGCATTCATGGGACCTCTTGTTCCAACTAGCTTTTTTTTTCCTTGTAATTATTATTAATATTTCTCCTTTTTCTCAATTTGGATTTGAGAAAACCAAAAATATCAAAATGTCAAGTTAATTAGCAAAAGACAGTCCTATTTTAATGAACTGGCTGATTAATTGTTGATTTATTGCAAGTCTTTTTTTTAATATTAATAAAAATGGTTTTGTGTGTGGAGAAGGGAAAACTATTCCATCAGTTCCGCTTGAATTATCAAAAAAAGAAAAAACTTTTTTGTGTTACTTGAAGAACGGATCTCGCTTAAATTAATGTAAAACAGTGATTTTGGAGTAATCTAGTAATAATATATTTCTTAAAACCTAATGTACTTGCATGTGTGGTTCAATGTTTATTTCTAGTAAAGTCTGAATTGAGATAAATTAGACTTGATCAATATACACTTTAAGTGCTCGGATTCTTCTTTTCTTATTATTATTATTATTATTATTGCTGTTATTCTCGGTTTACTTTTTTGAGTAAAATAGACAAATAAATAAATATTTGCGCATGGCACTTTAGACTTTTAAGTACTGTTTACTTGTTTTATTTGACACCATCGTTACTTTTGGATGCTGTATTTGAG
>VCJG01004159.1:16305-44513 GCA_024140375.1 Backusella westeae | reverse complement strand
TTTTTTTTTTGAAAATAGACGAGTTCAAGCTCGTTTGTATTAATGTATATATAAAAAGCATTTTTGTATGTATTTTTATTTAAAAAAAGAAATTAGTAAGGGGGACGATAGGGTGTGGGATGCGCTTGAGGTGGTAAATATGCCTGATTGGCTGGGGGTGCTTGTTTGGACAAGACCAGCACGCCCAGGAATAGATCACATTCACGCACAGTTTCCTCTACGCGTACAACGTAAAGACAATCGGGGATATGTTGATGTTTATACAATGGAACAAGGTAAAAGTCCTTTATTTTGGTCTTGTTATGACCGACAACCGCATAGCGTTTACGTGTTTCAAGATATTCTAATAGTATATGAGCCTGTCTGTCGTTCAACTCTCTTATCTCTGGCGTGTCACCGCTTCTGTTGGATCCTGCCTCAATTTCTAAAAGAACAATCTCTCGACTTGATGAGTATTGGCTTTGTGTAACGTAACTTGTCACTCTCTCCGTTGGTATACGTCCTTCAACCCACATTGTTGGTGAAAGTACATCTGCCCATTCTTCTTCATTCAGCATCCTACCACCAATTTGTCTAGCTGAGGCTTCAAAATCAGCAACTTGTGGCATGTTGATACGTCCTTCCCAGATGGTGGGTAATTTAGGCACATCAATATCCATTGGGGTGCTTTGTTCCTGGTCTTCTTTTGTTGCATTCTCGTCGCTCATCTCATTGTTTAAGATTTCTGTTTCATCCACTTCGTCTACTTGGAAAGGCGTGTCTTCTTCTTCACCCAACAAGTCCTCTACATCACGAGTTATCTTTCGCTTCTTCACAGCCTCATCTTCCAAGTTGGCCGAGGCATAGCGCTTGCTGTCTTGTGCTGGATTGGCCACACTGATACGAGCCAATATATCATCTAATGGATCCATCTTGGCATCTGGCCCAGTGGGGACAGCCGGCTGAAAGGTATCTTGGGGCTGTTCAGGCAATGGCTCAGGTGCAGGAACAGGAGTAGGGGTAGATGTTTCTTCTGTATAACTGTTAGAGGTGTCATCCTTGCTTGGAATCATGATGATATCACCCTTGTGTGTCTTTTTAATGATGGGTGTGTTGACTAGCTTCAGCACCGATTCCTTTAAGCCCTTCTTTCGAAGCACTTCGTCCATGGACTTTAGCTCAGGGTTAGCCATGTCTTCAGATGACATATTGATCAACTCGATAGGCTCAAGATCATTGGACACAACGCGCAGTTGGAAAGTTTCATTGGCCTTGTCTTTCAGGTTGTACAAAAGGGATCTAAACTTGCTTTTGTAGGGTTCACCACAGGTACGCTGCTTTTGGCCTTCCTTGATATCGCCTAGTTGGTCAAACATTGTGTTTTCAATTGCACGAGCAAGATTCTCTGCTCTTTCCTGTACCGGTTTATCCTTGTCATCCTCAAACATGTCAGGTGCCTTCTCCATTGCGGACTCTAGAATCGTTTTCAGGATTTGACTCAAATTTTTGATTACATTACGGCGAACAGGGTTTACTTGCTCAGACATCTGACTCGGGGACATGGGCGCGTTTTCAGAGCTTGGTGTATCTGGTTCTGTTGATGGACTCTTTGATGAAGCCTCCTCCTCCGTCTCTGTCTGCTCCTTATTTGTGCTTCTCTTTGAAAATGTTTGTAAACGCGACGGACGCCTGCGTTTTAGTGTTGATTCGACAGGTTTAAATGCAAACACATCCTCTTTTTCCTTCTTTGTCTTGTTATCTTTTTCACCCTTCTCTTCTTCAGCATCATCCTCTTGCTCGTCTTTGTATTCATCATCATCACCATTGTTGTTGTTGGTGTCGTCGCTTTCTTTCTTCTTGCTCTTGTTCCTCTTGCTTTTTGGACTGGATTCATGCGCCACCTTTTCATTTGATTTACGTGCACATACATCGCTGCAGTAAGAATCGGCACGTGTACGATTATTGCAGCCAGAGTAGAGACACGTTGACTGCTTTGAGCTTCGAGTCGTACGCGTTGGTGTTTTGACAGGTTCAGGCGGCGGTGGTGGTGGTGATGGCGTTTTTGACACTTTTGACTTTGTTTGGTCTTTCTGCTCTTCTTGGTTTGCTTCTTTATCTAGAATGAAATAAAAGAGTGTGAGTTTTCCTGATAATAATCATTATTTCTTTTTCTTTTCTTTCTTTCTTTCTTTCAATTTATATTGCTATATAAACATATAAAGACACTGGGTTTACATTGCACCTTTTATGGCTTTCGCCTCACTCTCTCACCCACACATACACACAAACACACATACACACTCATTCTCTCTCTCTCCAACAACACAAGCCTCGCCTTGGTCTTTTTTAGTCTTAATGTCTCCATGTAAGGCAGTGGACATGACACAAGTTGGTTTTGCATTAGCCTCATTTCCTCCAGCTCATAAAAAAGAAGAGAAAGTAATAATGATGATAATAATAATAATAAACAAGATACTTGATAGCAAAAGGTTCTATATTTGTTCATTTGTTGAATAATCATTTATATGGTTTAAGAGGGTATAATTGTTAAAAAAATATTAAAGGTATGCTTTCCTGTCTTGACTTGTGTTCCCTTGCCTTTTTAGAAAGAAACAGGGAAAGAATATAAAGTATAGATATGATGATATACGTAGACAACGCATGCTCCACTTTTGATGGCTTATCATCATCATTGAAGAAAGAAAGAAAGAAAGAAAAAGAAAAAAGAGACAATGCTTACCTTTACAGCTCTGACACGACCAATCGACATCATCTGTTGTATCCGGATCAAATCCAACACAAGTACAATGGAACCTATCAAACATGAATTAATTTATGAGAACAGACATGATCCACCAAGGCTTACCATTCTTGACACTGATCGCACTGGACCATGGGCTTTCCATTGTACGGTTGCTGACATGTACAGTAAAGCTTTTTCTGTCGCGTCGCTCTCTTTTTTGGTTCTACTGGGTTAGTCTGAGCGGTCACACCTTTTGCTCTTGAGCGTGTAATGCGTTGCTCTGGCTCGTTGACTTCCGAAGGCGTATTTTTTAAGAGTGAATCGGGAGTTACAAAAGCAGTATTCTTATCGCCACTAGTGTCATTGTTGGTGCTGATTCCATTGGCTGTTTGATTTATAAGCTGGGTTAGATTAATTCCCTCTAATTGCACATTGGATTGTAATAGGCTCCAGTTTGCATCTGTGTACATGAATGGATTGTTGTCAAGCACATCATCTTGGATAATGAGCGGTGCAGTTTCTGAATGCCATTCTGTGTGGTTATCTTGCTGTTTTTTCTCCGAGCCATCATCTTCAGCTGAAAGAAGATTCATTTCGTGCTGATCTTGTAAGTCGAGATAGTCCTCAATATTATGAATATCCATTTTGAAGTGTGTGAGAAAGAGAAAAACTCTGCATTCACATGAACCGAAAATGTGTGCACACTTGAGAAAAAAAAATTGGGTGGCTGAAATGTACAAAACGGGATCCAATCAAAATCGCCGCCCGGTATACTTTTTTTTGTAAAAGCAGCCACTCTGGGTATGAGATATCATCACTTATAAGCCAGTTTCCATTACATAATGATGATGCTGCATTGGAATATTGCAAATTTAATCATCAAGTTTATGTGGATAGAATATCATTGATCGAGGTAAACATATTATATATTTAACAATGAGAACGATGGTTTAGTTGCTCTGTGCGGCGTAGTTTCATTATTATATTTAACGAAAAGAGTACCTGGCTCATTACTTGAGCAGAAGAAAAAAAAATTGTTTTTATTTATTTTTTTCTCTTCTTTCTTTCACTTTAACTACAGTCAACAATAAAATGACTTGTTTGCTCCCAGTGGGAGTAGCATCAGCAATCTCTAAATATGGTAAGATACCTTTGGTAGTATATACTAATGATGATTATACTTACTTTTATTATCGTTATTATCAATAGAAAACTAGAGCTGTTTTTTATTGTCCAGCTCTTTTATTTGTGACAACAATGAAAATGACTATGAATAGAAGAAGTTTGGCAGGAATCCACTATATTAATGTTCACATCGTCTTGTCTCTTGACAAAAGGTTTTTAAAGTGTGCACTTTATGTTAATATATACTTTGTCTATTATTCTTTCTGTTAACGCTGCTCTCTCTTTTTTTTATTTTGATTGTTGTTTACCATGTCATTCAGCAGAGTGAATAAGGAGAATGAAACACCTGAAGAGGAGGGCGATTCTCTTCTTAAAACAAGCGATACAACAAGGCAACCGATGCCAAGTTAGACCTTTGTATCCTCGTCGCCCGAAATACCTCCAAAGCAGACCTCGCCATCTGTGAATTAGCCAAGAGGAAAGTTTGTATGTCCTTCAACTAGTTTCTATCGTTCGGTTCCCATCTTCCTTTAAAGATATACAAGAAAATGGTATACAAACCTTGTTTAATAATTTGGAGCTGACTTGAAAAGCCAAAAGAAAAAAAAAACATTAAACACTTTAATATTTTTTTTTTGAAATAACAAGACTCAATTTTGCTTAAGGGTGAAAGCGTGTCCACATCGAGTTCCAACAGAAAGGCACTCAAGAGAAATCTTTTGGATGTAAACTCTAAAACCAGAAAACCAATTGGTCACAGATTTGACTCACTAGTCCGAGAATCGTACCCTAATAGCACGAAAAGCCTCGAGTACGCTGCAGGTGAAGCAGCAAAGTATGTCGAGGAAAATGGTATCAAAAACATTTTCGAGAAAAGTCACAAGGTCCTTCGGGTTCTCAAGAACATGGTCGATCGACTGGTCTTACACAAGGATGGCGCTTCTATTGGTATTTTTACAATTGGAATAATAAAATTTGGTAAAGTTGATGATACTTTAGTGTAATGTCTAATCATCTACTGACATATGTTATGGTTGAAAATTCATAGCTCTGGATATTAGTGTGATGGCTGCTGACCGCACAAAAGGTTATGTTACCAGAGTGACTAGATATGGCAAGATTAGTATTCCAGACCATGTCAGCCATTTCGGTGAGTAGGTTCTTCCCATCATGTCTTTAATCTACAAAGTGAAAATGCAAGTACAGTTGGAACTGACATTTGGAAACATGGCTCAATCAGATACACCATTTAGCTAAAAAAAAAGTTGCACTTTTCATCAAATTTGTTGATCTATTATATACAATGGAAAGTTTGGCACTGCTTTGGAAACCAGAAACAGCACTTCATCCAACAGTATATTAATATTCTTTCCCTCTCATACCCCTCATTTTCCCCTCTTGTAAGTTTTCTCAATTGTATAACATTATCCACATTCATCAAGTCACCCGCGGCAATATACTATTAATGCGACAGCTGTACCTCCTGGTGAGGATTGGTGACATAAAAAGTAATAAAGAGCAATGTTTAAACCACTGTAGCAGCCGTTCATTCAATAGTTAGGGGCAACACCAACAACAATCAGCCGGGATGGTTAGATATGTGTATCGAAAAGCCCCGGCAAATATTAATGCCAATCACATCTTCATCATCAGCAACAAGAAAGTGCTAAGCATATTACATGAGAAGCTAGATATTTGTCGTTATCATCCTAAACTTTATTTATCGAGTTGTACTGCTAATTATACACATAATAAATATACTTTTTCGTGTTGTATCCAGCTAAAGATATTACAGAAAAGGAACACACAAATAAATGAGAGTATGTGAAATGAATAACCCTTTCTTTATTGCACTGGGACAAAACATGGCTGGACAAATGTCTTGAGCTAGACATTTTTTTATGGCCCTTGATTTTTGAATAAAACATATTTGTTACACTAGGCAGACAGCTAGAATTTGTCCATTGTAATAGTATTAGAAAAACAACCAATTTTATTAATAGCATATTATTGGTAGGCTCTTCTGCATATTCATCACTTTCCCTAGTTTTGAGTGTATCTTCACCGCATACCGAACCCGTCACAACTCATACTGCTGAACCCCGATATCGGAATACTGTTTAATAGAATTACCTCGAAATCAGAATACTTGTCGTGGTCTCTTTTGTCACTGGCTTTTTGATAAAAAAAAACATCGGTTTCCCAATGAAATACGTTGATAGCATTTCGAAACTGGAATATAGAATATGTTTTAGCTCATAATGCGCCATTCCGATATCGCAATCCAACTGTATTGGGCCTTTTTTATGGGGGTGTTTACAATAAAAATCTCTCCTTGGTCAGTCATTCAATGACTCGACTAAGCGGATATTCAATTGACAAAAAAAGGAAGATCACTTTTTTTTCCATTTTTCCCTGTGTGTGTTTTTTTTTCCCTCCGTTTTCCTTTTATCTTTCCTCTTTTCTTTTCTTATCTTAATATTATTATATATATAACAATATCTTTATAGAACATATATATATATATATATTATTCAATTAATTTATTATAATTATTTATTATGACTCTTTTGGGACAAGTAGAAAGTACAACTAATAATCACCTGGGCGTTAAAAGTGGAAGCTCATCTGTTCATTCCCGTCGTTCCAGTGTTCATGAACAATATGGACAAGTCGCCACTCGAATAGTGACTGAAGAGAATATCGCCAAGCAAAAAATGCCTATTTACAGAGACTTACCAGACTATCAATTGATATCAAAACTAGGAGAGTAAGTTGCTGCTGCTATGCTTTTATGAAGTAGCAGAATAATATTCACAATGCTATATATTAGTGGCGCTTTTTCCAAGGTATACGAAGCTATTAAGCCAACAACAGGTGAAAAGGTGGCGATTAAAATTGTACATAAAAAGGACCTGAGTAATCAGCAGGTAAAACAACAACAACAACAACAATAACGACGGGTATTATATTGTGCTAATACAATCACAAACAATAGAAAGCAAGTGTTTTGAAAGAAGTTCAAATCATGCGTACTTTGAACCATACCTCGATTATATCTTTACTTGACTTTATAGAAACGCAAGATGTAAAGTGAAATGTGCTTGTTTAATTTAATAACGATGAATACTAACAAGAACAACAGTATTATTTTTTGATTTTGGAATTATGCGACGGTGGAGAAATATTTCACCAGATTGTGCGCCTAACTTATTTTAGCGAAGATCTATCTCGACACTGCATTCGCCAAGTGGCCCAAGGAATACGTTATTTACATGAAGAAAAAGGTGTGATTCATAGAGACATTAAACCCGAGAATTTATTATTTGTACCGATCGATTTTATTGAACGAGTGACGCCCTCGGTAACAACCCATGATTATGATGATGAAGACCCAAAGGAAGACGAAGGAGAATTTATTGCTGGTATAGGAGGAGGAGGGATCAGTCATGTGAAGATTGCCGACTTTGGCCTTTCAAAGGTCGTGTGGGATCAGCAAACACGGACACCGTGCGGGACTGTCGGTTATACCGCCCCAGAGATTGTTACCGACCAACGCTATTCAAAGTCGGTGGACATGTGGGCTTTGGGTTGCGTGCTCTATACAATGCTGTGTGGATTCCCACCCTTTTATGATGAAAACATAAAGACATTGACGGAAAAGGTGTCTAGGGGCGAGTATACGTTCTTGAGCCCCTGGTGGGATGACATTTCGGATCAGGCCAAGGATTTGATTGAGCATTTGTTATGTGTTGATCCCGAGGCGAGATATTCTATTGATGAATTTCTTGAACACCCTTGGATGAAGACTGAGGTAAGTAAAGTGGGAGAGATGATGACGATGACGATGACGATAAATACGATATCTAGATGAATCAACTAACATGATGAAAACTTGTCTAGGATAATGCAAACAAGGTCGATCCATCCCACCCTGTTTCGCCACTAATAACCACCACCCCTGCTACATCTAACGATACTTCCACGGAAACTGAGGCCGAGTTGTACAAACGCATGATCCAGGAACGGAATCGAGATGAAGAAGAATTGGAAGCGGCTGTTCCCCAAGCTGTCTGTTCATCATCTGGACTGTCATCGGTCATCAATTCTCGTGTGACTTCACGTGCAGGCTCACGCGCCGCTTCGTTTGTAGCATCAGGAGGCGCAACAACACCTCGTAGAGACTTGTATTCCGGAGTTGCATCAATGAAGGAAATGTTTGATATCTCATATACAGTACATCGTATGGCCGAAGAGAAGGCACGAAGAAAGAGTTTAAAGTCAATGCATAGGAAGAGTGATACAAACGGTGCAATAAGAAGGGCATTGTTTATGACGGCACTCCAAGGTGATGGCTCTTGTACTGACGACGACGAGGATAATACCGACGAAACGTCGTCATTGACGGACGTGGAAGTGGATTTAAAAAACGATTTGGGGGCACTAAAAATCAATGACAATTCTCACAAAAAGAAACACTCTTTGTTCCAATTAAAGATAGAAAACGCATCACTTTTGACAAAGAGAAAGATACCCATCTCTTCTGATGGACAGAGTGTCTAAATATTTATATATTTAACAATAACAACAACAACAACAACAACAACAACAGGGCACGATTTGAGAAAATGGACCGAACAATAAAGAAAGAAAAATGAAAGGCATATTTTCCTATTACTTTTCACTCGTACAAATACACACCCATTCATGCTTTCTCCCTCCTTTTCTTTGGCATTTCTTTTTTCATTCATAGATCCATTTTTGTTGTCACCTACTTGCTTTTTGAATTATTTTGTACAGTAAAGTTCTCTGGCCGTTTTTTTTTCTTCTTCTCATCCACTTGAATCTACTTTAGTAAAGAAATAAACCAAAAAAAATAAAAAACTATATAGAAAAGTGACGATCAATAAACTATGCTGTGACGGCAAGTAAAGAGGGCATCGGAGTATTTATTCTCCGGAAAAGTCAAGCTTGAGGGAATGATAATCCCTTAGTTTCCCTTGTATAAGCATTTTTTTTGTGGAAACAAACAATAAAATTGCTGAGAGTATAATTAGGAGATGTTTATATATAATTATATAGATGAAAATAGACTATAAACCTTGATTAAAGTCAAGAACCAATGTTGTTAATACATTCTCATTCATCTATTGACTATTCCCATTTACTTAAGACAGAGTATCAATCTTTTTGCAATATCGAAAATAATTCTCTTGCATCGATTTGGATTTGTGCTGAGTTCTCAGCCAAAAGCAAAACAGTTTCTGTTCTCTTTGGGTAAGTAGGTTTAGTATTGTTTAGATGAAATAAGAGTAACGTATATGATAGTTTTGCACAGCATAATAAGCATACAAGCGCAGATATCCAATCTATTGCCTGCATCATAATGATATACATGTACTAAATATATTTGCAAAAGTAACAATGGCACTCATTTCTGAGACGGTTAAAATAATAAGTCGGGGTAAACTTCCCGCGATGTTTGTTTCTCAAAATCTACGGTACGGTAAAGTGCACCAGCCAGCCAATACAATGAGAATTTCTATTGTAGACATACGCTTGAAAGATAAATATTTGTTTCAATAAAAGCATTTGCATGAGACTTGATTAATATCGAAAGAATAAGCATGTCTGAATAGTGGTTTCCTTATCAATACAAAAAGATAAAAAAAAATAAAAAAAAAAATAAAAAAAGAGAAGTTTATGAGAATTTCCACGATTTCTTTTTTTTATACTATCGGCAAAATTAAATTCCGGTAACACAAATTCGAAGGCGGAATGTAGATTTATCCGTTGGGTTCCAAGGTGGAAATTCCCGTTCAACCAAAAAAACAAAATATTTTCTTTCTTTCCCTTTTTTTATTCTTAATAACAAAAAGTAGAATGAATAGTGGCAGCAACAGTCAGCAAGAAGGCTCCAAAAGAAAAAGATTAACGCAAGCCTGTGAATTATGTCGCAGAAAAAAGGTTTGTTTAAAGAGGCCTTTTAAGAATAAGAATAAGAATAACACAATGGCTTTTTATTGCAGATCAAATGCGATGGAGAGAAGCCAACGTGTGGAAACTGCAATAGATACCAAATCGAGTGTAAATACACTTCTTCCAACAAAAAGCGTGGGCCTCGACGTGGCTACATTGAGCTGTTGGAACAGCGCTTAAACAAGATGGAACAACTATTACAAAAAGTCGATCCAGCAGAAAGTGACAAGCAGGCTCAGCAAAGCACCTCACTTTCTCCCATTCAGCAGACTTCTCCTTCTCTTCCTAATCAGCAACAGCAGCAACAGCAGCAGCAACAGTCCCCAATCATTATAACCCCTTCACCACGAAGACCAAATATCATCACTAGCAACAATACAGAAACACCCGCGCTTTTCACGGGTGTTTCTTCAAGCATTTTAGGAACACCTCCTCCATCACAGGCAAGCGTTTCGTTCCCGTCCATTGAGTTGATTGAGCATATGCTTGACCTTTACTTTGCAAATCTCTATCCTTGCTCGCCCATCTTTGATCAAACCATTGTTCGACAGGATGTGAGGGAACGAAAGTGCTCAGAGTTCTTTATCTACAGTCTGATGGCTGCGTGTGCAAGGTAAAAGCCAAAAGTAATGACACGGATCGCATGTACTAAACACAGCTCAACATAGATTCTCTGACCGTCCTGGTATCAATGACAATCCTGCATGGCGAGCAGGCGAGAAATATGCTGAAAAGGCACGTGAATTGCTTGTCAAATCAATAGACGAGCCCACAATGTACAATGTTCAGGCATTGACGCTGTTGACCATACACGAGTATGGCTGTGGAAGGGGTCCAAGGTAAGCGCAAGAGCAAGACAATAGTAATGCATGGTAATAATATCGAATTAGATGCTGGATGTATGCGGGAATGGCTATTAGAATGGCAATGGAGTTGGGTCTTCATGAAGAGTCAAGCGAAAAGGGTAATGAATTGAATGGAAGCTTGGAAAAGCTATCACAGCAAGAGATGAGACGTAGAGTATTTTGGATGATATTTATTTTAGATCAGTAAGTACTGCAATAAATAACAACAATGGTAAAACGTGGGTTGATCAATTAATAAGCCAAAAACTAGATTCTCAAGTGCAGCGACTGGAAGACCTTCCATGCTGCTGGAGAGTAGCTGCACTGCCTTTTTACCAGGCACAATTTGTGGGCAGTCCGAAGAGTATTACACAGAGACAATCGATGGTAAAAAACACTTGCTATTACATGTCAGTCGACTGCGCGAGTGCCAAATTCTAGGCACAAACACTTTGGGCACCGTAACCAACATCTCATCAAAGGCTGTCAATGGAGACAACCATCGACCTTATCTTAGCAGCTTCACCTATGTCATTCGTGGTGCTAATCTGCTCGGCAAAATCACACTGTATGTCAACCGAAAAGATAAAAACTCGGATAAACCTCCATTTCACCCCGATTCCGACTTTTCAAAACTTGATAAGATGATTGACGAGCAGTTTAACGAGCTGCCCGTCTATTTGCAGAACACGCCCGCCAACTTTGCATCATCGACGGAGCAGGGGGGGATTGGCGGCAAGCGACAGTTCGTACTGGTATGTTGGCGTCGTCACTGACACAGAGAGAGTGAAGGCTGGTCATTTATATACATATTTATTTATAGCTCCATGTATTGCTTAATACGTTAATCGTATTACTACATCGCCCTTCTCTTGTCATGACGGATACACTGAAATCCGACCTTGTGCAGTCGGAATTAAAGGACTATATAAGAAATAGCGTGGATAAGTGCTTGGCAGCAGTCGACAACGTTACGCTGCTACTCAAGGAGATTGGAAACCAAGCAAGTCTAATGCCACCTTTTGTGAATTATCTCATTTATACAGTGGCAACAGTCATCATTGGCTCTTCCTTCTCACAAAACCAAGAAGAGGCTAAAAGAGCTAAACTGTCGCTAGGCATTTACTTTCAGGCATTACTTGTAAGTCCATCACTCTTTTCTATAGAAACACGCAAGTGAAATTAACTCTAAAATCAATTAGACTGCTCGTAATCAATGGGCAATGGCAGATAAATTGTATTTTATGATACGTGATTTATACTCACTTCATATCAATGCATTAAGACAAAAGAATGAGTATCAACAAGACCAACAGAAACAGCAGCAGCAACTCGAGCAGCAGCAGCAGCAGCAACAGCAATTGAACCATGAACAACCGTTGCCTTTTCAGAATTCATTTATAAATGAAAAACCTTACTGTGAAGATTGGAACCTACCCTTTCATTACACAGCTTTATCAACCAAGACACCAGAAACCAATCTGTTTTCATCAGATGATATTGCGCTTGCCTTACAATTCAACAACTCATTCCACACACCTGACAATTTTAATAATCAATCATTAAGCTTCCGCCCGCTACTAAGTCAGACGTTTAATGCTGATAGCAGTAGTAGCAATAACAATAATAGCACCACAAGAACTGCTATTGGTAACGATGGCAATAATAGTAATTTCAGTTACAATGGTGCTGAAAGCAATAACAATAATAAAAGCAATAGTTAATCATCATCGTAATAATAATAATAATAAGTAATAATGGCTGATGTCAACCTGATTTCATCATGTCAAAGGTCACCTGCCCTGTTGTAATAAATAGATAAATAAAATAAAATAAAATAAAACTCACCCCTGGGTGTTTTAGCTTTCTTTCTTTTGTTTCTGTACAATAATAATAATAAACACAACAAGGATGTTTTCTGGTTATTTGATAGCCATCATATTAACAACTTTACTATACTATAGTACAAGCAGCAAACAAACTGATTCAATTGTATCAGGTGAGTTATAATAACATTAATACCAGCACATCATGCTTCTTATACATAAAAAAAAAGACCATTACTATCATCAGACTTTTTTCAAAGCATCCGGATTTGATACCCTTGATGACTGGATTGATCGACAGGAGAATATCAGTTACCACGCCATGCTAAGCAACATCAATCCATCTGGTGCCGCCAAAGGTTTCTTTGCGGCCTCTCTCTCCACACATGAGCCGGATTACTTTTATGCTTGGGTGAGAGACAGCGCATTGGTAGCCAGGGTGCTTCACGGTATCCAGAGAAACACAGATGCCATACTTGATGACTATACCATCTTTCAATCAAACATACAAAACACTCAAACGGTATGTAACTGTTTAGGGGAACCCAAATTTAATCCAGATGGCACAGGTTATACAGGGAGTTGGGGAAGGTATGGGATATGGGTTTTTTCATGCATACACTCTAAAACCTTATTTTAATAGACCGCAAAACGATGGCCCTGCAGAACGTGCCATCGCCATGCTACAAATAGCCTCTTCTCATCAACACCACGGTTTTATCAACACCACCATCATACCCATGATTCTACGTGACCTTTACTATGTAGTAAGTGTATGGCAGCAACCCTGCTATGATCTTTGGGAAGAAATTGAAGGTGTCCATTTTTACACATTGATGGTCATGCGACGTGCATTATTGGACGGTGCAGACTACTTTTACTCACACGAGACAAGCGTGTTTTCCGAAACGGCAGAAAAAATAAAGCACCGTATTGAATCGTTTTGGGATCCTACAAAAAACTATATTATCGCTACACAAGATGTGAGAAATGGTGTTCAAAAACCGAGTGGCTTGGATGCATCGACGCTTTTGGCTGTTAATTTGGCGAGTAGAGATGACGGTAATGAATAAAATAAATAAATCTGCATATATTTGTATGCTTGGTACACTGCTAATATTATATACAACAGGATTCTTGACGCCTGGGTCAGACAAGGTAAAGTGGTTTATAGCGATAAATTGGGTGAGTGTAAACTAATAGCCATTCAGATTCTTGCAACCGCCGCTCGTCTCGAAAGCGAATTTGCTCGTCTTTTCCCCATCAACCTCAAAAACAACAATGAGAATCTAGCATTGGGTACAGCAGTGGGCCGCTACCCAGAGGACATTTATGACGGATATCATACCTCCGTTGGTAATCCATGGTTTTTGACAACAGCGGGTTATGCAGAACTCTACTATTTAGCTGCACATGAATTTGAGAAAAAGGGTGTGGTCATCAACAAGATCAACCGGGCGTTTTTTGCAAGAATGGGAAATGACGCATTGGGTGACTACAAAGCTGGATCAGCTGAATTGGAGAGTATCGTTCAGGCGACACGTCAGGCTGGAGATCGCTTTCTAAAAACAATCCAGTACCATCAGAGCCAAAATGGCTCCATGTCGGAGCAGTTTGATAGAAATGATGGTTTTATGAAGGGTGCAAGAGATTTGACTTGGTCCCATGCTGCCTTTTTGGCAGCCATCGCTGCAAGATCGGGTACGCCCATCGCATAAATCAAAAAAACGTGTAATAAACTTATATTGCTTTGAGTTGAAAATGAATAACCCAACTGCAATTCAATATGCAAGAAAGTTTACAACATGACGAGCCTGACTCTTATTTGGCAATAGACTTTTTCAAAGTAAATAATAATAAAGGTTTTGACAAGTACACTTTTGTTTCTATTCCTAGGAAAAATGCCTTTACTCATAAAATAAAAAAAGGTTACAAGTTTATTTTTTACAGTTTTAAAGCTTGGAAGCAGCAAGAGAGCCACCATCAACAGTGATGGTAGCACCGGTGGTATAATGACTTGCACGGGAAGACAAGTAAATACAAGTACCAGCAATATCTTCAAGCGATCCGAGACGACCAGAGGGAATTTTGGCAATAATCTGATCGCCAAACTTATCCAAAGTGCCCTTCATCATCTTGGATTGGAAGGCTCCAGGTGCAATCACATTAACGCGGACGCCAAAGTGGCCAAATTTACCGGCCATATGGCGAGAGAGATGGTGAAGTCCGCCCTTGGAGGCAGAGTAAGCGTAGGTTTCTTGGGGTGGGCTCTAAAACACAAGTCACTTGTTAATACTCTTATTCATGCCCAACTAATGCACCATGTCTGTCTTACTCTTATACCGTCAATAGATCCGATGTTAATAACAGAGCTGGAGTTCTCAGGTGAAGCCTTGGCCTTCAACAAAGGAAGACAACTATCAAGTTACGATTATTATTATTAATACTGTTATAATCGCCAAAAGAAACAAATGACTTACGTTTGAGTTAATAAAAAGATACTTCTCAAATTCAAGTTGACCACCTTATCAAAGGCAGCCTCAGGATACTTTTCAATGGCTTCATTCCAGTTGGCACCAGCATTGTTGACCAAAACATCGATATCTAGCATAAAGTTGAATACAGTGCCATCAATTTAGTAGCAATAAAAATACATACGATCTTCCTTGTTTGAGATTTCTTCAACCAAACGTCTGATTTCGTTAGAATGTTGTAAATCAGCAGGAATGGCGATACACTGACCGGGACCTTTCTCGCTCAACTCCTTGGCAACCTTATAACACACGTCAGCAGAACGACTGCTAATATACACCTTTGCACCAGAAGCAACAAAGCCCTATTACCATTGATTGTGCGTGTTTGTTACGATTACTTTAATATAATGGTCATATCCATCACTTACAGTGGCGATCAATTCACCAATACCACGAGAACCGCCAGTCACCAACACAACCTATTTTAATTTAATTTATTTATTTAATGTCATGCTGCAACACCCTATTATGATTCATTCCTACTTTGTCCTTAACACTAAACAAGTTACTGAAATCCATTCTGTGCTCTAATTATTATTATTATTATTATCGCTTTTATTATTCTTGAAGAAAGAAGAAATAAAGAAGAATGATGGAAAAGAGAGGCAAAGGTAAGGAATAGTTGAGTTTAAATAAAAAATAGCGGCTGACTAACGGATTTTTACTTTTTCTCAAAAACCAATTTCGACTCGTAATAGTCAATTAGCTAACAAAACGTAAGTCATCATAATTCCCACACTCATTTTCGCAACTAATCTTACCTGCTGTGGGCACTTTGCTCGAACTATATCCGTAGAGTGAAGAGAGAATTTACCGTCCTTCCTGTATATTTCATTTTATTTACTTGCGATTAGTACATCGTTATTATTAAAATATTTGCATATTATTTCATCCAATCATATCGCTTGATTTCACTATTATAATTATTACCATTTAACAAGAGCACGGTAGCTGGACTTCTTTTCGCTTGCATCCGCATTTTGAACTTCAATGACCTTCTCAATATCGTTCTTCCAATCCCAGTCCTTACGAAAGTCTGTATCGCGCACAATATCCTCAGGGTCAACATCATCCTCGTCCTCTTCGTCATCAGCCTCCTTGTTTTCTTCTTCCTGCTGCTGCTTCTTTGGTGATGTCTTTTGCCCCTTTTGCTTTGGGGGCTGAACTTCCTCTTCGTCCTCTGAATCATCATCGTCCCTTGATGATTCTTCAGACTTAACAACAGGCACTTGCTTCTTTTCAGTTTCCTTCTTCTTGGCTGCAGATGTTTTTTCCGTTAATTTTCTTCTCTTGGGAGGCGCTGAATCGCTATTTTCACTGGCAGTGGATTTTTCAGCTCCAGCTGCCTTGGTCTTTCTGGCACTTCCAGACGCGGCTGGTGTATCGGCGGATTTAACGTTTGGCTTGCGACTAGCTTTGCCCGTTTTGCTTTTGAGTGCGTCGCGGGCTTCAATACCGCCATGCTTACTCCAGTAATCTTGTACCAATTCTTCTGCGTGTCTAATAATGGGTAAAATGAGTTTACATTTATGAATTATATTAATATAAGGTGCTTTGGAAATTACACTGAGGATTCAGGCTCCCAGGTATTTTCAGAAGAATCATATCCCTTCCATTTAATATTGTACTCGATGCGTTTCTAATAAGTAACAGTAGATTAAGCCATCCGCGTTTTGTTTTTAAAAATATTAAATATATATATTAGTCTTCAAGGCCTTACAGCAGTTTTACCAAGAACGCGATGAGCAGCAATACTTTCGACTTCGTATTCCTCAATCTCTTCTATCTCTTCAACGGCCTTGGTTCTTTTGGTCATTTGTGCTTTCTGTTATTAAAATAGGAAAGTTGTCAATGAACAAACTGGAAAAATAAAAATAAAAATAAATAAAGTGAAAAACGCGTTAAAACAATGGGAAAAAAATCAATGTGACTGTGTTGCTCATTCTTTGCTTGTGGCGCAACATGGTTCACTCTGGGTTTCTGCCATCTATTGCTTAACTTGCTGGAATGCTGTTACTAAATTCTTCTTACCCACATATTCATATATGTATCCCTGACAGGCGCATCTTCGCCGTTTCTTGTCCGGAATAAATCATGGCAAATCGGTTGAATGTTTTAGCACAACGTACTACCATTCACTCGATACTCAAAATCACAATAAAAAAAAAATAAACACGACAATAACAATTGAATTTGATTAATTTATATATTATAATGACAATAACTTTTTGATACAAATGATGAGGGAATGCTAAAATTAGAGAAATGGGGCATATTTTATAGTTTCGAATAAAAACAAATATTGGTAAACACTCAAAAGAGATATAAGCTTATTTTTTGTTGCGTTCAGCGATAACGGGATGAAGGATAAAGTCATGTAAGGGTTTTCCACCAGGGACCATAGGGTAAAGGACTTCTTTTTTACAAACAACGGCGTCCATAATGACAGGACCATCATGAGCCAAGAATTCAGCCATCTTGGTTTCAACCTCAGAAGCCTTTGTAACACGAATGGCTTTGACACCCATTGCCTCTGCCAATTTGCAGAAATCAGGGTTCTTCATTGTAGTACCAGAGTAGCGTTCATTGTAGAAGAGATCCTGCCATTGCTTGACCATACCTTGGAACGAGTTATTCAGCAACAAAACCTTGACACCAATGTTGAATTCAGCAGCTGTGGCAAGTTCCATAGCAGTCATGGAGAAAGAAGCATCGCCATCAATATCAACGACAATGTGGTCAGGCTTGGCTACCTTTGCACCAATAGCAGAAGGTAAACCATAACCCATAGTACCAAGACCACCAGAGGAAATGAATGAACGAGGCTGTCTCCATCGGAAATGCTGAGCAGCCCACATTTGGTGCTGACCTACACCAGTTGTAACGATGACCTTGTCCTTCATGTCTTTTGTCTGCTTGTTAAATTCTTCGATAATTTGTTGAGGCTTCAACTCTTGATCATCTTGGGTTGACTTTTCATAGTAAAATGGGTAGCTTTCTTTCCAAGATTTGATTTTATCAAACCATTCCTTGCGCTCAGAGCCAACAATGTGTGGAACAACCTTCTTCAAGTTTTCAGTAACATCACCCTCGATAGCTTCAGTTGCTTCAACGACTTTATTAATATTCTTGGGCATGATTTCAAAATGAAGAATACCACCGCGGTTTTCTTTGGCAGCCTTTACAGCCTCTGGTGCAAACGAGCTCACAAGACCAGTAACACGATCGTCAAAACGAGCACCGAGAGCGATAATCAAATCTGCATTTTGCATGGCCAAGTTGGCATAGCAAGAGCCGTGCATACCCAACATATGGAGAGACTTGGGGTCCTCTTCATCATATGAGCCAAGACTTTGAAGAGTAGTAGTGACAGGAATATTACCCTTATTAGCGAGTTCAGTCAAAAGCTTGGGTCCGTCAGGATGGCCAACAATACCTTGACCGGCATAAATAACAGGTCGCTTAGCCATATTAATTAATTCAATGGCACGGTCAATGACAGGTCGGGGGTTTGCAACTGCGTCTTCAGTAAAGGCACTGATGGCGGTATTGGGGATACTAGTGGGGCGAGTAGGGATAGCAGTACTAATAGGAATGGATTTCTTGAGAACAGATGCGGTTACATCTTTGGGAAGATCAACGAGAACTGGACCGGGACGACCAGTGGTAGCAATCTCGAAAGCTTCGTTAATACGACGGGGAAGTTCTGCAATATCCTTGACCATTACGTTCCATTTTGTGCATCCACGAGAAATACCAACAACGTCAGCTACCATAAGAAAATAATATAAAAATGAGTATGTTGTATATATATAATAAAAGGATTGCTTTGTATTTACCTTCTTGGAATGCATCTGTGCCAATAAGACCAGTAGCTACTTGTCCAGTGAAAACAATAAGAGGAATACCATCAGCTTGAGCATCTGCCATAGCAGTGATAACATTAGTGGCACCAGGGCCAGAAGTAACAAGAACAACACCGGGTTTACCGCTATAAAGTAAGATAATGTAAATAATCGAATTGGCTAATTAAAAAAAGAAAGAAAACGTACGTTGCTCTTGCATAACCTTCGGCCATATGTCCAGCACCTTGTTCATGTCTAGGAAGGATGAAATCAAAATACTCAGACTCATGAATAGCATCAAAGACGGGTAAAATGGCACCGCCAGGGTATCCAAAAACATGCTTTACTTCATGTCTAAGCATCATCTCATGGAAAATTTCACCGCCGCTCATACCAACAAATGAATCATCCATTTCCTTTGCTGATGGTTTTTTGTTGAGGGGTTGAACAGTTTTGAACTGAGTATTGTTCTCTGCAAATGCTGGACGTTCAATATTAGAGATTGCTCTAGAAGAAAAGAGTTTCATCACATTTATTTAGTATATACTAGATCTTGACATCGTTAAAATACGAAAATGACTTACGGATTTGTAGCAGCATTCTTTGATTTACGTGTAGTGTGAAGAGCAGCATAACTAATGACAGCTCTATGGCGGAAAGCGTTTGCACTAGCTCTTGATGTTAATCTGGCTGAATTCTTCGCTGTAAGTGATGCAAGCATTTTTTTTTAAAAAAAAAAGAATATTATTTAATCGGATTGCTTTGTAGAAGAAAACTATAAAAAAAGGGAAAGACGAAGGGAAAATGCAGGATATTATATACGGCATTGCAACAAGAGATCTAGAGTACGCTGTTGCACATAATTTTTAAAACGGCGTTTTAAAATCACGCCAGCAAGAATTGCCCCCATTCATTATAATAGAATTAACTTTTCATCACTGGAAAAAACTCTTATTATTTCTGTTATATTACTTAGATGACTATACCAGAGCCATTATAATGAATATCACCGGTGTATGTTGTTTTTTATTATACGACTCTAATCTAATCTCCCCGTTTTTTATTAAACTCGACATGTGAAATGTACTTTTGTACACCTCTCTAAATAAGGTATATAAAATGAGTCAAACCAATCAAAAGCACTGCTCACCAAAGTGCATTGATAAGATAATAAATACTTTTGTTCTATTGGACAGATACAATATGATTCGCCCTTGCTCACAGCCAAGCAAAAGTGGGGAAATCGGAGCTAATTCACAAAAAAGTCAATCTTGCAGATCATCACCATTGTTCCATCACCCTTTATCCACTGTGGGGATGGTAGGGATTTTGAAAACCATCATTAGCTCTAAATATTTTCTCGGTAGCCGATTTATTATTTTACTATTACATTGTATTATAAAGTATAAATAATAATAATAAAAAAAGAGAGAAAAACGGGTCTTCTGAGCTTTTGCACAATAGTCCAAATTCTACATATTCATCTATTGAAAAACACCATAATGAGGAATTCCTTTTTAAAATTTTGATTACATCTGCATTATGTGATACCGTGTGTCTCCCTGCCACTTTTTACAAGTTTTGCAAGTCTTTGGTTATCCATTTCTCCAAAATATACTTACTGCCTATATTGGTACAAAAATTATCTGATCATGGGAGGAATTCCTTTTGTGTTTTTGTAACTACGTTGTACTAAGTACCCAATTTTATGGCTTAAAAACTTTGAAATTTGATATTAAATAAAACGTCTACAGTAGTTAAAGTTGTCCAAGAATAATTGCTTAGTTTATTATTAAAACGAAATACTATTTTTGTATGTACAGTTTTTCTGTTCAACACTGCAGATGATCTTTTAAACTTTGTCATCAACATAGGTGTGATAGTTAGTTAATATAACAGTATGGTCAATTACCATCAATGGGCCACTAATGAAACATATTTAATTGATAAAGTACCGTTTAAAAGGGGACCATTGCTCTTAAATTTTTCTCTGGTACTTACCGAAAGATATGAATAAAATAATGACAGCTATGGCTGTAAATAAAGCAAATGATCGAATGGTATTCATATTAATTGTAATATCATATGATATAGTATCGCTTTTGAATAATTCTATTATCATAGTTTTAAAGAATTGCTTTCCAGTTCATCGAATTGGATGATAACAGTTTTACTGTTCTTATTGCGAAAATTTAATCATTTAATAAACTTAAATCATAAAGGCTTTATTTTTTCATTCTTCTTAGTTAACCTTAACCCGACGAGTCAAGTACCATAATCAACGTTAAGAGTGAGTGATTGGATAGTTTATACAAAAATATGATTTTATTTATGAAGGGTTTATAATTATTTAGCATATCACTCAATGGTAAGCTTATGAGGCTAGATTAAATTGCCACATACAAAATCAACCACCCCTTTCATTTCATGCAATAGAAATAGATGATGATATTGTGCACTAAAAATTATATATGCCTGTAGTAATTGATGGGAGGTTTTGTCCAACTGAACTATATTATCACGGAGTGAACACACTACCATTATTTTATTTGGTATAAGTTTGATTAAAATTAATATTTAGATATATCAGGACAAGAAGAAAGATTGTATGTGTTCGTATACATACAATTTTAAAATAAATTTTTAAATTCAAAAGAAAAATATAAATCTCAGGCAGCCTACGATTTTTCAGTATCGATTTTGTCACCGTGATGTCAGCCAATCATGTTTATCAAATTGTACTTTATAATGATTGGTGGAGATGACATGAATCATCAGTAAAGGAAGACTGTTTTAAGGGTGGGCGAATTTTCTTTTTATTTATTTACTTTCTTTCTCTTGTATTCTAAACAAACTACACGAATAAAAAATCATTATGTCTCCCAGAAAAATTTCAATTGTCTGTCTTCCTGGTGATGGTGTTGGACCTGAAATTGTCGCCGAAGCTGTCAAAGTATTGAAGGTTGTTGCTGAACACAGAGCTCAGGCCCTTGATGCTGAATTTGACTTCAAGTACGAACTTATTGGTTTGGATGCCATGGATAAGACTGGTGAACCTCTTCCTGATTCTTCTCTTGATGCTTGTAAGCAAGCTGATGCCATCTTGCTCGGTGCCGTTGGTGGTCTTCCTGGTGCTAAGATCGGTAGTGGTCCTCGTCCCGAACAAGGTCTCTTGAAGCTCAGAAAGTCTCTCGACTTGTATGCTAACTTGCGTCCTGTCTCTTTCGCTTCTGATGCTCTTACTGGTCTTTCTCCTTTGAAGGATCACGTTGTTCAGGGCACTGACTTTGTCTTTGTTCGTGAATTGGTTGGTGGTATTTACTTTGGTGATCGTCAAGAGGCTGGTGAAGATGGAAAAGGTAATTATTAAGAGGAAAGAAGCAAGGGCTATAAAAAAAATCCCGTTTTTTTCTGTGAAAAGTGACAAGATTTTTGTGGACAATGGTTAAAATAAAGGAAGGAGAAAAGGAGTTAAAACGCGTATATTAAAGTTTGAGCTAACACAAACTTTTTTATTATTATTGTTAATAAGCCTATGATACTCTCCCCTATTCCAAAGAGGAAGTTGAACGTGTTACCAGATTGGCTGCTCTTCTTGCCAAAAAGCAATCCCCACCTGGTACTATTCACTCTGTTGATAAGGCAAATGTCCTTGCTACCTCTCGTCTCTGGCGTAAGACTGTTACAGAGACCATGGATAAAGAATTCCCTGATTTGAGCTATGATCATCAACTTGTCGACTCTTGTGCTATGGCTATGGTTCAACGTCCTACCAGTCTTAATGGTGTCGTCTTGACCGAGAACATGTTTGGTGATATTCTTTCTGATGAAGCTTCTGTTATTGTTGGTTCTCTTGGTCTTTTGCCCTCTGCTTCTCTTAGCGGTCTTCCTGACGGCAAAGGTAAGTGTCTTGGTGTCTACGAGCCTATCCATGGCTCTGCTCCCGATATTGCTGGTCAAGGCATTGCCAACCCTGTCGCTACTATTCTCAGTGCTGCCATGCTCTTAAGATATTCCCTTGGTTTTGAAGCTGAAGCTCGCGCTATTGAAGCTGCCACTCGCAAGGTCTTGGATTCTGGTTTCTACACACGCGATTTGAAGGGTGACAAGTCTACTGTCGAAGTTGGTGACAAGATTTCCGAAGAGTTGGTTGCTTTCTTGAAGGAAATCCAGTAAAAAATGTTGAACTAGAAAAAAAAAAGGAAAAAAGCTATTGCTGATATGATATCAACTTGTACATTTTTTTATATATCGAAATAAACACTTTTTTGTTTTATCAATGTGTTTGCTTATAATTATAAATTGACAATGTGGATATTTGTGTAATGCCAATATTTCTTATCAGATCATTATGATCAGCAAATTACAGCTGTAGATTTACAGCAGAGGAAGATAAAATTATGCACATAAAAAATTCCATTTTAGATTTTCTTTATCATAAAATTGGTATGTCGATGTTACAGCAAAATAAGCAAGCTAGTTTCCACAATCACTCACCTACTGTATCATAATACCAACATTGCATGTTTGCTCTTAATAGAAAGACTAATGAATAGTCAGAGTAAGAAATTATCATGCTCTAATTCCATCATATTAGATTATCACTACGGTTTTATTTTCTGAATAATTTGATAGACCACTAATTCTGTTCTTGACACCCGACAATCTTAACTTTATCTTATTAATACGCAATTGACTATTCTTTGGTGTCATAAGCTTGCCCATGATCTGCTCACTACTTATAAGGATCGTATTGATATGCAAAAACAACGATGGTAGGATGATTGCACTTAAACTTTATCAAGATAAATTGTGATCCCAGATCTATTTTTCTTTTTGTTGGTGCTTCCTCCAGGTCTGATTATCCTTTTCATTGTTAAATTTCATTCAAAGAAAAAATACTGAGATTAGCACAGACTAATGATAAAATTGCTAAAATTGCTACTGATGATATTACTTTATATATAAACACTCTTGAAGGAGGCATGAAAGAAGCCTTCTATAAGGCTTCATAGATTGTTGAAACACAAACTATGTACGTAATTGGTATTCAAGCCTTTTGTTTACGACAAAATCTGGTTTGTTCATAAGCTTCGTTTTAAAAACTAAGAGAATACTGACATTTTGAGTCCTTTAATAACTAATCGAATAATCTAGCTCAAACAAAGTCATTTTCATTAGCATAGTTTCATTTCTATAATTATATTTCTCTCATCATGAATGGAGGTTGGAGATAAAGGTGATCCACGTTACAATGCGAGTTCATCCTGTTGTATGCTTGTAAATGTATTATTATTATGATGATGCTTTATTTAGGTTTAGTTCAATCATTTTATACCACCTGCATTAGGCATAGTGGCTGGCAGCCTCGCAAAACAGTGGTAACCATGGCAGACATACAAGATATGCCACCTGCGGAGGTAAATAAATGTATCACCCGATTTTTTAACTTTTATGAAAATCACTATTTCTTGGAGTTGATAGAGGTTTTGTTTTTTAATCTTCAAGAATTTATTATTTCATCACAACAATCATCTTAAAAATAATGATTTCTTTCTATTAAAATAATTAAGCGTTAATTTTGTTTTTGCTTTTCATCATTATCATTAACGCATTTTTCAGTATTTTAATGTTTTTGGTTAGACTCACCCGACCTGTAATTAATTTAACAAACTTTATCATATGGCTGTCACAGTCGCACAAACCACCCTCTGGTCCCCCTTTTTTTCTTCTCATTTAAGAAAAAATGACACAATTCTTGAAGCAAGCCAAAGTAAAAGTATTTTTAATACAATGAAAGATTTCCATTAAAATGGTGATAATTACACTTGGTAAACAAGATATCCCCTATGTGCATTCGCTACAAAATGTATAAAAAAAAAGGTTTGGTCATCAAGAGGCACAAAAACAAACAAATAATCTTATTATTAATGCCTCCTTTAATAAATCAAGTTGCCAAAATGTTATTATAGCGTTTAAATTGTAATCATTTTTCACTGTGTTTTCTCAATTAAAACTTACTAACATAATGAAAAGAATAGTTTTTGATGCATTAAGCATGTTAAAAACTGAAGTAGATCTCAACTAACATGTTTGGTGTCACATGTGCTTTTATTTGTTTTTGATTTCTTTCTTAAATAAAACAAAAGGACGAATTTGTGCTGTCAAAAAATAAACATAAATGACTAACCCAATTGAACCTGCAGGACAAAAAAAGTAGGTGTTGACTAGAAGTGTCAGCACGAGTTGTTCTTTTTTAATCTAATTTGGCTTACTGCTTCGGATGTAAGATAGCTGCTAAAAAAATATCTAGTGCTATTTATTAAATCTGTCTATTCACTTCTGTATAGCCTTTTCTGTCCATCTTATGCAAGAGCAAAGTCTTTTCTCTCTTCTTTTCCTCGGGACTTGCAATAACAAGTAGCATCCGTTCTTGTATACTCTTTAAACTGTATATAAAAACATAAAACTCCGTAGAAAATGCGATAACTTTACCGAGACTCCGGGGTGACAAAGTGATTTTGTATATATATTTTTTTCACAATGGAAAAGTAAACTCAGAACATACTCAATCTTTGGTTTTTTTTTTGTGCATTCTTATTTGGGTCTATGTTCCTCTCTCTCTCTTTTATGATTTTGTGATTGGTAGATAATTTACCTTTTTCTTTGCCACGAGGGACTGATCCCAACACCATGCGCATGAGCTGAGGTGCCACCAGTAAAAGTAGCTACCCACGCACACTACAATAGCTTATTTCTTTCGGCGATAGATAAACAACAATAAAATCTCGTGTAAAAATAGAGAGAGACAGATGGTTGATTGTCAATTCATTTTATAAATTCTCGCGTTTTTTTCCTACGACCTAAAAGAAATGAATTTTTTTTCCTTTTTTTTCATTCGTAGGTTTTCTGCTTAGTTTTATGTGATTCAACGTTATTCATGAATAGTGTGCTTTGATCCAGTCCAAGCACCCTTGGCTGAGTCAGTATCAGTCTTGTTTTCATGGTTAAAATAGGAAAAGTCCAGGTTTATCAAAAAGGAACATGGAGGGGTACCACAAAAGAAAAAAGCACAAATAAGGCGGAGGTTCCCGAGGCTAGGCAACCCAAAATTCAAGTGTTCTTGCCTGTTTTGGAATCATCGTGTAGCCAAAAGAGAGTCCCCCTTTTTTTAAGAAAAAGTGATAACAAACTGTTTGCCACTAGTTTAATCCCTCCTCTTTTCTTTCTTTTTCGTTTTTTTTCTTTCGTTCTTTCTTTCGTCTTTACTTTACATTTCCTCCTTTTTAATTTTTCACTGTTTTTTTTTCATTTTTAAAAAGAATTTGATTATTCCATGACAAATGAATCAGCTTCTTCTCATGGTCAAAGTCAAAGAAAAAGCACATTAAATCATAACAGTGGTAATTTAGAAAAACCACGCAAGTTTCGCTGGTCGTCTTGCTTCTCCTTTATCTCAAAAATAAAAAAAAATAACAGACAGACAAGAATAAGAGCCTCTCAATCATACGAAGCATTAGATCAAGAGGATAAGGATGATAACAAAATAACAGAATTAATTGAAGGTAAAAAAAATTCAACAGTGTGAAATACTGAGAATATTTAGTAAATAAATTATAAATCTAGATACATCAATGACTTGGAAAGAGCAGCAAATGCGAGATAAATTAAAGCTGGAGCTAAAACAACAAACGTTACAACAATTAAAACACCAGCAACAGGAACAGCTCCAGCAACCAACTCCTTTTCAGCAAATTCAACAGCAAATACTCACTCCTTCCTCAGCCCTTTCACCACCTCCAAGACAATCCAAGGCAAAAAGAGAAACAATTTCAAGTGCAGCAGAGCTGAACGCTGGCCGTCGACCACTTGTAGATCCCACTCTCACACCTAAAGTAAAGCCTCGCTCTAATAAAAAGAAGCAACCCTCGCTTCTACGCCTGTCATTAGATGCAGACATGTTACAGACCTCATCCTCATCCTCGCACGATACAACAATAAGCTCAATATCAAACCAAAGTGACAGTGATAGCATCTCGTGCAAGACAGCGCGCTCATCCTCAGATCATTCTTTTATTCCATTTCGCAGTGGTACCTTGGGCGGGATGCTTAAATCCCGTCTTAGTCTTACATCTGCTCCTCCTCTCCCGCCTCCTCAAATTGTTATACCCCCACTTCCAGACTCAAGATCATCGTCTGATATATTAGCATCTCAAGTTACTGCCGAATCTCCACTGTCCTACAGCAGTAACAGCAATAACAATAGCAGACCAAATTCTGATGGTCTTACTATCAAGGAAAGAAGAAAGCGTACAAGTCCAGCTTCTATTCCCTCTGTAGATCATTTAACCATTGCATTAAAAGAATGGGTGGATCAGCAATCGGAAGATCACCATAAATATCATTACCACCATCACCTGAACCAATTTGAGGATAAAAATAGCAATGATGACAATAATAGCAACAATAATAATAACAGTATTATCAGTAAGAGTGGCGATCACACAGCAAATAATAACCAAGAAAATATTCAAGAAAAGTACAGACAAGACGCCATGCTCTCACTTGAAGGCAAAAAAACCAAAGTCGTATCAGCTCAGCCAATTGCAAATACCCGAGAGTTGGACTACCACTTTGAGAAAAAGACTGATGAAAATGATCAAGTAGCACGCTTCTCTGAGCAAAAGACACGTCCTTGCACGCAGGATCTTGTTCGGGATAAGGCACAATATGAAGCCATTGTGTCTCGTACCATGGTTCTCCGCCGCCAGTCATCACATGACGAGCGTCAACTCAGTAACAGCAATAGCCGTACCATTCCACGTATAAAGTCAGCCGCCTGCCTGGAGAATAATGATGAAAGCAAACAAGAAAAACCGCTTGGCATCATATGTGAAAATGAGATTTTACTTTTAAGCGATAAAGGTGGCCCTGCAAGTGCCATGCATGATACCAAAATGCTCTTACCTATACCAAGCCATTTGGTCCCACCAGAAACTCCACCTCATCATATCCAATCTGCCCCTTCACTCGTATCGAGCCCTTCGACCCCAAACTCATTCGAGTCATCCATGTATGAACAGGATGATTATGTAAGTCCCCAGCTTACAATTGTTCATTCATCTATACAATAGAGATAAATGTATCGTATATTATTATTCGCTGGCACGAAAAACACATACACACACTTTTTTTTTTCTCTTGCTTTCCTATTTGTTTCTTTACCCTTTTCTTCTAGTTTCCCCCTCTTTTTTTTTTTATTAAAAAAAACACAATACAAATAAATAAAGTAAAGAGAAAAGTTGTAGATAATGACTAATTATAAAATGGAG
>VCJG01004158.1:35893-46497 GCA_024140375.1 Backusella westeae | reverse complement strand
AAAAAAAAAAAAAAAAAAAAAAAAAAAAAAAAAAAAAAAAAAAAAAAAAAAAAAAAAAGTAAAGCAGAGGAAGAAAGGAAAAAAAAAATACAAAAATGGTGGAGATATCAGATGTTTATTAAAATAGACTATAACCAAATCAAATTAAAGAGCGTAGTAATTGAGATAATGTGTGTGTGCATATTTAAACTCTGGGCTTGAAACTATTCGCATTTTCATTGAAAAAATCTTGTAATGATCTTGTATCAATGCTAGTGATGATTTTGACATGATCAACTGGTATACTGCTTGATGACTTCATGACCCAATCAAAATAATCAATAAACTCTTGAATTTGGAAACCTATTTTTAAAAGAGAGTTAATAATAGTGTTGTAATCAAGTAGTTTTTTATACTTTACTATTAGGTGCTACATATGCTTTCGTTCTGTATTCCAATTCGTCAAGTTCATCGTGATATCTTTGAGAGTCTTCCTTCTTGATACGAGAATCGAACGAGATGTTTCGACTTAAGCTTTCAAGATAGTAACGAACATCCATCAGGCGGGTATGCTGATATTTTAACTGACGGAATCGTGTAGCATCTGATAACATTTGAATGATTTTCTCTCCATTGGTAGCCTCGGGACCAGTCAATGTAAAGATTTGGCCTGAGTAGTCACCACATATTTCAAAAAGTAACGAGCCAGTTTTCTCCTCAGTCACCATCTTTTGGATAACGTTACAAATATCGGTGATGTCGATAGGGCAGAATTCAACATCAGTTTGAAAAGGAAGGTTAACAGACCGAATTTCCTCGATTTGGGTGGCCCACAAATGAAAGTACTGCTGGATCCAATCTAATCTAAAATGGGAGAAATCGATTACTTTAAGCTTTTAAATTGTCAAATATGATATGTTTATACTACCTTAAGATGGACCATGGAATATTCAATTCGAGAATTTTGTTTTCTACCTTTTGATAATCAGAAAAGGCACTATAGTCTGCACAAGATGCTCCAATTGTAGACAGAAATAAGATAGACTTTACACCAGACCGAACAGCGACATCACATAGGCGAAAGCACTCCTCTACGCGGTTTTCATTGAGTGGGAGAGTGAGAATCATCAAGTCGATATTGCGCATGGCGTGCGAGACTTGATGAGGATGACTAGAAACCACCTCCCTGACGTCGATACCTTTTCGAGTGAATCCAATGCATCGCTCTTTTTTGGTACATAAGACACGGATACTCTTACGCAAGGATTCTTGCTTGGACAAGTGGGCGGTTATGCAATAGCCAAGATATTCGTCCGCTGCAGTGATAAGAAGCATAAATTCTCTCTTTTTTTTTTCTGTAAGAAATGTACGGAATAAAAAAAAAAGAACATTTTTTACAGGGCCCTTTTTATTCCCTTTGGAAAAATTAAAAAAAAAAATTGAAAGACACATGATTCTGTCTTGTTTCATAGTAGTTTTCTCAACCACAATTGACTTATATTAATAGACACTTCCCCCATAATTATAAAAAGTTATTAATATTGTTCTATAAAAGCCTTTTTTAAACAAGAACTATTCGAGACATATATGTCTATTAATTGATTTCAAAACGATTGATCTAACTAAATTCATGAGCTATGATTTTTTGCATCTTTTGACATTTATTTAAAGTAATTTTTATATGAATCATATGAGATCATTATAAACAACTACAAGTGTTTACCAATTTGAACCTCTAGCTTCGTAAACAATCATTAAACAAACAATCGATAACATATTTTTATCAAGGAAAAAAAAATTGTTGTAAATATCCTGTTTAAATTAAGTTTCTAATAATAATAATAATTTTTTGTTAAAAAAAATAAATGTAGAAGATGAAACCGTAGCTGAAGTGCACATTTATTGAATGGTGATTGATGTCAATGATTTATATATATATTATTATTATTTTCTTTTCATTTTACATTTTATAAGATCTTGACAAAATTTTGATATTTGATGGGTAGCATGAAAATGAGATGAGGAGGTAAAATGATGAGAGAAACGAACCAACACATAATAATAATAAAAAGAGGACCATAGACAAGTGCTATTCTACGTCGTTGTTTACGCTCTTTTGTAGTAAGTACGGAAGGTCTGATCTGCTTAGAAGGTCGTATCCAGAATAGAATGAGTGAATGCAATTTATCTACAGATGGTATGAGGGTGAATGGAAACAAAAGAAAGAGGATAAGGTGTCCCATGATAAAATCATTGGTGAATACTGTCATCTCAACTATCTTGCAAATGTATTCTCTGGCAGCTAAAGATATTATTAAAAAATAAAATAATTTAGTCAGAAAATTTCCCTTTTTTTAAAAAAAAAAACTTGTTTATGAAAAATATATACCTAAGTGTCCGACCTAATATAAAACAAAAACGATGTTAGAATTAAATAGGTTTAGACGAGAGATATGAATACTATTAATAGTTACTTACTTTGCTCTTTATCCACTTTCCAGACCACCAAGCTCTATTGGTAGCATCATGGTGTAATTCACGAGTCATAAATATAGCCACAAATGCCTTGAATACAAATCGCTGGAGCGAGAAGATCGAAAGCAATCCTAATACAGTTGACTTGATTTGGAATTTCTCCAACACCCAAAAGACTTCATAGAACGCAACAAATCCAATGATCGCTAGCCCATGTGCCAATAAAGACATATAGAAACCTGTTCGTTTTAAACATGAAAGTAAGACCGAGAATAGTTGAACAAATACAAGCATGACAGCGTTCCAGATGATGGGTCCTGTGACAATCAACAAAATGCGACCTAAAGCGCCCCAAGGGCCGACGGATGTATTAACCTGAGTCTTCAAGGCACCATATCGGTCTACTTCCTCGCGACTTTTATAAAATACATAGCATGCAACAAATAAAAGACATTGGATAAACGGCATGACTATCTCTGAATACAACATGTTGGATAGTGGGGCACGAGGTACAACTGCGACTGGTCTGTTATCATTCAAAGTAGAGTTTTGTCTCGCCTTCTTCTTATTTCCTGTTACTTGGGTTCTGGTGTGACGACAAAAAGAAATCCACGAGTGCTCATAATGACGAGTAGAATTTCCACGACTAAGCCAACCCAAAAATTCACGATAATCATAGATAAAGTTGGTCAACACAAATTGATGTGGATTGAACACAAAGGGAGATATCACCAAAGCAGAAACTGTAATCCAAAAGTAGATCAAATGAGGTATCCATAGAGCCAAGCTGACAAAAAGTAGAATAAACATGGTACGAGCACCAAAGTAGATGCTTTGATTAGCAAATCTGGAATAGAGAACCGAAAATGGAATGCGAGATGTAGCAAAACCTCTTCCTGTTGCAATGTAACGAGCGCCACCAAAGCTGAGATTTGATATTACGGCATTTGCATAAATTTGAGTGACAAACACTTCAAACAAAGCTGAAAATGATATCAGTTGCTTAACAAGTCTCCCAATACTTCTCTTTGTTCCTTTTTCTGTCAATTCCTGTAAAAACAATGGTAAAAATGAAATAAAAAATACAATAAAAATTGAGAGAATACATCTATATAACCAGTCGCTGACAGGTCGGAAGTTGAAACAGTTATCATCTTTACAAAGCGGTAGAGAAGCGGCCATCGTACCAACCAATGTCATGCAGAATAAAAATAGCTGCACCGCAAACATAATCATGATGTTGTTCACATGAAAGCCTGGATGAGCGTAGTAAAATGTCAAGAATCGATCCAGTGGGAGTTGGGTTCCTAAATAGTAGTATTCCCGAGAGAGCAATTGTTCACCCATGCCACCACCAATCTTTGTTGTGAAATTTAAAATAGAGCAGAAGCCAAGGTCACGACCCTTTCCACATTGAAGATATTCCGTGTGCTTGATACGTCCACCTCTCAATAGTGCATTCATACCGGCATAGATATCTTCATTTAGATGGAGACCACGTTGAGCTTTACTCACGCCACCTCTTGTTGTCATAAAAACAGCATTCAAAAAATCAGGGTGACCGTAGTGCAAGCGACCGCCCACCTTTGCCATAATGCGTTGCGTAAGCGTACCAAACGTCTGCTCTTTACCAGCTGCGACATCACCAAGCATACCAACATTTTCAGAAAAGATGTATTCACGAGCACCAACAATAGCAACCGGTGAAGGGATTTTGTTTGTATTTGAGTACAAAGTATAAACAGTCTCTTCCGTTTTTGTTTTTGATTCTTGCTCAAATTCACCAAATATACTTCGTATCTTGATACATTCCTCCATGTAGTTGTCCTGATTGGCATCCACCAATTGAAGATATTCACCACGATAAAAAATAAGAGCATGATTTTGGTTGTCTGATTTTCCGTCACCAAGAATAGGATTACCAGGCAATCGGACTCGGTATTTAGGAGTTCGTCTGCCATTTTTGAGGAGCTCACAATGACCATCAATTAATACAGAGTAATAGGTAAGCAATTCCCCTTCTTCATCTGCAGGTTCATCATCGATATATGCAATCTGTAAATTCGGATGTTCTCGCAAAAGGTATTCACAATTGGCAAGTTCCTCGTCGTTAAATTTCGCATATCTTTGCATAGCCACCAAATATCTGAACTTTTGGTGCGTGATGCTATCCAATAGTTCTTCACTATCATGATCTGGATTGTCCACAGCCTTTCCTGGTTTCTCATTCTGCTGCTGCTTGACAAAGTCAGGATGCTCGATACGATACAGTACCTTAAGGGCTCTTGCATAATTCATAAATCCGTTAACTGTTCTGTAAAGTGTCTGTGCCCGTAAGGAGGCCCACAATCGTGTTCTTAGAGTGTGTTCAGGCGCCGAAGATTTAAACCCAATACAATAAAATGGCAAATCATCCTTTTCTGACGATTTAATCACCATGTCATCTTCCCCTGAAATATATTTAGTATCCGTAACAAAATTATCCCATTCTGTAGGATGAAGCTTCTTCATGTATTCAAGTAGCGTCAAGCGAGTAGTCGAGTCTTCTTCACGGATGATTTCTCTCAAAGATAAAATGATCTTTTCAGAGTAATGAGGTGTAAAAACGGTAAAGGTAGGCATGTTGCCAACTGAACAGGGACCTGGTAATTGGGTAGCCAGACTTTGTGCAAAAAATGATAATCGTCTTTCCGCTTCAGAATAACTGGGAAAGTACTCCTGCATTTTATTTGATGAATTTATGTCGAAAATGGAAGGTACCTGCAGCTCGCGTACCATGTTGCCCTGGTCATCTTCAGTCGCTTGTACTTGATAAAGGAGTGATTGCAGATTATTGAGTGAGATAAAATGGTCCTTGTACATCGAGATAACAATAGCGTTCCACATTTGTGAGCATGCCGTACGACGCAGATGAACAGACACAAAGTCCTTGGTGGCAGTTATTTTTGTAAACATATTACGGGGAACGTTAGCAAATAAAGTCCGCCAAGAGGTCATCACCGATATACCCATTTTCATAGACTGTGATACAGAAAAAATGGTGCTCCAAATAACATACCAAAGATAAGTATCCAAAAAAAACAGCACAAACTCTACAGATATCATCAGTACTGTTGTCATGACTGGTACAATATCACATAGCCATCGTCCAAGCCAGGGGTCGATACTGCAATTTCTAAGGTTCATTGAAGCAGTCGTGACCAGTGCATCGTGGAATGAGAGGGCCAAAAAAAAGTATGTCTCTAAAAATTTACAGCTAAAGATACAGATCCAAAGTAAAATAGATAGAAAGCGATCACCAGGAGCCATTGAAGAAAAATTCGCAGTGAATGTCTTACAAGTCAAATGTCGACTTGACTTTCTTCTGTGGAAAAGACTTGATGGAGACATAATTGCTATGGCGATGGAGATAATCGCACCTACACCCAATTGGCAAGATGCCAGGATAAGGGAGAGCTTGCCAGTTTGGTTGTATCTCAGAATATAGAATGAGATGGCGATATGACATAACCCGATAAGGAAAAGCATCAAAAGCCGGAACGTGAGCATGCGTAGTTTGGTCAAGTCAAACTTTAGGTGCTTGAATTCAGTCACTGTAGCAATGATCATTAAAAAAACCGAAACTAAACCACCCAACCCAATAATGGATAGCTTTGCTGGCAGGTTAACGACTTTTTCACCATGCTTGTCCGTGTGTGAGTATAGAAAATCAGCAATGGCCGCCATGTAGTACCAGAAAGAAGTAGCATGGATGATCCATATGCGTGAAAAGTTTGTGATCAGATGAAGCCAGGAACGAGACTCATAAAATGTTTTTGAAAAAGCACTATTCCAGTCCACATTTTGAAGTTCGAGATAGCGGTATTCTTTGGGTATATCTTTCAAATAAAGACCATTTTCTTTTAGTTTGAGATTTGCGATGGTGCGCCGGTCCCAGAATAGTTGGTTAATATCGTCATATCCCACAATTGCATTATGGTCCTTTTCACGTCTGACATAGTGACCTCCTATTAATTGATAGGACTGGTCGCGGATGTAGTTATACAGAGGTGAAATGACAGAATCCAAAAAGCTCGGGCATGTACCTCTGGCTGAGTTTTCCTTGTATCCTTCTGCGGTGTAATAAATAAAACAAAGCAATTCTGGTGTATATCGTAGAGTAGATGCCTCTCCCCAAATCAACAAGTAGAGAGCCAAATGCTCTGCTCGCGCATAATCTGACAGCCCCTCCATATTTTCTCTCCATTCTCGCTTCGCTTCCTCCAGCAATAGCTCAGTGGCACTGTTGGGTGTATGTCTGTCGTCTAAATCGAGCTGAGCTGCAAAATACCATTTTCTGTAATTGGCATTCTCCCCTCCTATGTAATCGGCGTGCAATGTCCAAAGTGCAAGTCGAGGTGACATACGTGCTGAGCGAGAGTTGAGCATGGTCATCAAATGGTCATACATGTTGCGCACGCTGTCTCTCTGGAATCCATATTTCTTTTCATAGTCAGTGAATATGCAGTTAATCTCAAGGAAAGACACTGGGACGTTGGTTGCAGCCCAATTTGGATACAATATGACGTCTGAATTTGCATCCACATCATTAATCACTGTTTGCATTGATTCACTATTATGGAGTTCATTGTAAATAGTGTCTGTCGATAGGTCATTGGGTATGTACGGCTGTATAGGTATTGGAATAGATTCTAAATTTGATGTCTTAATACAAGAACTAATTCGTGCCTTCAAGAAAAAAAAAATTAAATAATGAGGAAAAGAAAAATACCTTTAAAATGACTAGGTTTTTTTCTATTTGATAGAAAGAGATTAGTCTTCTGTTCAACCGTTTTTTTTGTCTTTACTTTGTCATTCAATATACTTACTGCCTTGAGTTAGAATTCATGTTGAAGAATATTTTTCATAAGCCCACGCAAAAAAAAATTGAGAGAATGAAAAACAAAAAAAGAAACAGAGTTATAAAAGGGAAAAAGAAAACGAACTTATGAAAAAACTAGTCAAATGTAAGGGGAAGGAATATTTTTTTTTGATATTTAATATATTTTTCTCGAAGATAGACTGTAAAGTAACCATCCTTAGAAGCGTTAGCTACGATGAGGCATTCCAAGCGTATTATTCGTATATCCGTAATGAAATTCTAAAATCAAAATCGAAAAAAAAAAAAATGCATATTCCTTTCTCATTGTTTATTTATGCGATCTATTTTAATCAGGTTTGTTATTTTTTTAGATGAAGAACAATACCATATACCAGTGTTCTTTCTTCTTTAATGAGTCTGTTTCTTTATTTCTGGCAAGTGTAGTATTGCATTCCAGTGAGTATTGTATTAGGAATTTTCACCCCAAGTCTTTCAGGGGGGAAATCATAAAAAAAATAGCACTAACAGTACGCGAAGTTTCTTTTACATTGTCTCTTGTATCGTCTTTTTCAAGAAAATGAGAACAAATTTCAAAAGATTTTCAAATTGTTGAGAAACATTTTCAAATTATTGAGAAAAGGTTGATGAGAAAAAAAAAAAAGAGGGGGTTAAGAGAGGTGAAGAGATTGGTATTAACCCAAGGCATGATACTAAAATAATGGAATATAGTATATCTGGCGAGCCAGACGTTGTGGCAGTAAACTCTGTCATATTGATGCGTTACTCGATTACTTTTTATCATGCTATCCCTCATTGGTGTGTAATATGACTTTATGGACGTTGCTACATGGCTACCTATCTCTTTATGTGCTCACTGTCTGAAATATACTCTTTATACATGATATATTTCTCTTTTCTCAATTATTCCCATGGTTTTTGTAATTTTTTCTCATTTTCTTGAAAAAAACAGTATCGGTTTTGGACAAATGTTTAAAATTAACGTTTTATTTATATCAATTTGCTTTATTTGATTCTGCTGATGAGATGACAAATCGATACTTTTGGAAAAATTTTGTTTGAATCTAAGGGTTTTTGCTATTCTTTTTTATCCCTGAAGGGATCACTCCGATAGGTTTTCATCGTAAGAGAAAAAAAAAACAAGGAAAAAAAAAACACAACTGGTGGCTTACATCCCCCTTTTTCTTTCTTTTCTTTTTCATTTATTATTATCTTTATATATAAATTGGTTTTAGTGTAAGCCAAAGATCTCAAATAATTTTCCAAGTTTTCGAGAAACGGGATGTAAATTGATATATAACCGTATAACACGTGGAAAAAAGACAAGTCCTTTGCTTTGTGCGACAGCATAACAATAATCAAAACTTAATGAGAAATAAAAATCCAATAGATCAAACATGACAAAAAAAACAAAACATAAACAAAACATAGCCAATGGTGAAATTACTTCTCTATTATAACTCAATGGTACTTTGAAACCATCTTAAACGTATATGCTTGCTCTTGAGAAGCCATTTTATTCGTAATAGCATGAACCATAAGTAAAAAAGCAAATGCTTATCATTATTCAAGTGTGGTTTATTATGGTGAAGGAGATGGCGAGTTAAAATCGGAGCTTAAGAAGTTGGGTATTTACAACGTGATTGGAACCATAAGGAATTCTATCCAATATAATTGGAGAGTCTATAAATACAATTGCTTGTGCACGGCGCTGTTACACCATTTTTTGACTGTTCTATATAAAAATACTAGTTTCTTGATGAAGATTGCATCTTTTTACCCTCTTTCATCTCTTTACTTTAACAACACACAATAAAAATGAAGTTCTCTGTCCTTGCCATCTTCTCCTCCGCTGTTGCTGCTGTCCTCGCCCAGACTACCACCACCGCTGCCAAGGATGCTGGTGTTGCCATCAACGTCCCCTCTTTTGGTGTAAGAAAACAAAATTAACAACAGAAAATACTTATAATTCCTTAATCAAACTAACAATTCCTTTCTTAATAGCAAGTTGTTACTGCTGGTCAACCTTTGATTGTTACTTGGTAATAAAATACAAAAACATAACGCACAAAACGACAGTAATTAACGTCTTTGAATTGAAATGTTTAGGACCGTCACTGATACCTCTGCCACTTCCATCAACAATGTTGACTTGAGATCTGGTGGATCCCAAAACTTACAATTAATCCTTAGCAACGTTGCCGGTTCTGCTCTCCCCGTTAACCCACCCACCTGGACCTGGAACGTTCCCTCTAACATTCCTACCGATACTTCTTGTAAGTTATTAGAGTTAGATTTGCCTTTGTAACAACACCTTTTATTTTAACTCCTTCAATTAAATAGACTCTCTTGTTTTCACTGGCAACAATGGCATGGCTACTTACTCTCCCTACTTCACCATCATGGGCGCCCCTGCCGGTTCCAACATTACTGCCTCTAGTTCTGCCGCCGCATCCGGTGCCACTGCTGCTGCTTCTGGATCTGCTGCCGCTTCTGGCTCTGCCGCTGCCTCTGCTTCTGCCAGCGGTTCCAAGAACGTCACTGAATCTGCTTCTTCCGCTGGTAACAACCTCAAGGCCGGTTTCGCTGGTGCCGCTGGTGTTGCTGGTGTCGTTGCCTTGTTGCTTTAAAAAGACCCTCCTCTTCCCCTCTTTCTTAGAGAAATGTATAGCATTACCCTTAATATCTACATCTTTATATTTTAATTTCATATAAAAGAGAAGCTCTTTTTATGACTTTTATATTTGTAACCTTACTTTTTTTTTTTTCAATCCATTTAATAAAAATCATGTTCACCGGGGTTCGTGAAGGTCCCCTATTTCAATTATATATATTTTATTTATATTTTTGAATCTCCAAAGCTATGCGTAACACATGTTAAATGGACAAGATTGTGTTACAACATTTGATATTTGACATGTTAAAAACAAAATCTAGAATTCTTTTTTCTTTTTTTTCCATTCCATTTACTACACAATTAAATATACTATAAAGATGAAATGCATGAATTATTGTTGAAATAAGGAGTAGGAAGAAGTATGAGCGGATCAATTGTATATTAAAGAAAACATATAAAAGAAGCTTTTAATAATGAAAGAACTATTCCTAATTTGTAAAGATAATTCTAAATGCTAATTTTACAAAATTTTACAGGTTTTCCTGAGTTGAACGTCTAGTTTGTCAGCCAATTAAAATAAAATTTTTATATGCTGCTGCAGCGTCTTTTAATAAAAAATTATTTTGCTTTGCGATGGATAGAATGTATTCATTG
>VCJG01004152.1:5845-18743 GCA_024140375.1 Backusella westeae | reverse complement strand
CCAGGGGAATAATTGAGAAAAGAGATGTATATGTATAAAGAGTATATTTCAGACAGTGAGCAAACAAAGAGATAGGTAGCCATGTAGCAAGGTCTACAAAGTCATATTACACACCAATGAGGGATAGCATGATAAAAAGTAATCGAGTAACGCATCAATAGGACAGAGGTAGATATTTTATGGTACCACTATTGAAATCATAAAAGCGAGAATAATGAATACTATGTCTGACGAGCCAGACATACTATATTCCATTATTTTAGTATCATGCCTTGGGTTAATACCAATCTCTTCATCTCATCAACCTTTTCTCAATAATTATTCTCCTTTTTCTCAATAAGTTGAAAATGTTTCTCAACAATTTGGAAATCTTTTCTCATTAATTTGAAATTTGTTCTCATTTTCTTGAAAAAGACAGTACATCTCCACTCTTTTTTCTTTTATGATGATTGTCAGGGGTAATAACTAGTACAAACCATTACCAGATTCATGGATAATGCATTCTGTACCATTATGATGGAAAGGAAGGTCGACCACTCTCATTCTTTCTCTCGTTTTACGTAATGTTTATATTTTTTAATAAACATTGAGCAACCAATCCAATAGCAGAGTGCATCTTATTTGTTTAGTTACTATGAATAGAGTCAATTACTTACTACATGTAATTCATGGACCATTCCCACTGACAACATTTATACTTTGTGATCCATTACAATTCCTTCAACTTTGTGCATCCACGTGACATTTTTTTAATTATATAAAGAAAAAAAAAAGCAAAAGAGGGACTCTTGCTCACTTTCTTTATCGTAAAAAATAACCCATGAATCCTCCTACTTTGATATTGGATAACGGAGCGTCTACAATAAAAGTAGGCATCGCGTCTACTGATTCGCTTCCAAAGTGTGTACCAAACGCGATACTTCATACAAAACATTCTAAAAAAAGTTACATTGGCGATCAGCTTGAAGAATGTTCAGATTTCTCTTCACTTTACTATAGAATTGCATTTGAAAGAGTAATTAATCGATAAACACAAGTGTATAGACAACAGTTAATAAAAATAATAAGAGTGCTTATATATATATATATATACAAACTGATCTGAGTAGGGAATCTTGACTAACTGGAAACTAGAGAAGAAAATTTGGGATCGCGTGTTTCAGCATACAACTCAGGTATCTACGAAAAAAAAAAAGTGAGGAACAGTCAGAGTTTAACCATAAAAAAGATTGAACCAAACGAAACACGCTTACTAGTAACCGAGCCCTACTTTAACCTCCCTCCAATTCAAGATTCATACGACCAAGTCATATTTGAAGAATACAACTTTGCTTCCTGTTATCGAACCACCGCGGCAGAACTATGCTTGTTTAATGAAATTGGAGGATTGTTTCATGATAAGCTAGGATCGATGCCTGAGTGTACATTGGTTGTTGATTCCGGTTACTCGTTTACACACATTGTACCATTTCTAAGAGGAAAGGCAGTTTCTGCGGGAGTGAAAAGGTTAAATGTAGGCGGTAAACTATTAACAAACCATTTGAAGGAGACGGTGTCGTTTAGGTAAATGCGTTTATTACGATGAATCAAAAGATCCCACTTGTTTAAAAATATTTGAATGAAACAATAGATCGTATGATATGATGGAAGAGACGTATATCATTAATGACATAAAGGAAAAGTGTTGCTTTATGTCAAACGATGTATATAAAGACTTGGAAATATGCAAGTAAGTAAGTCAGTTTGTATTTTCATATTAAAAGGGGTAGAGACCTTTCAAATAAGTATAAAAATAAAGATAAAGAGGACAAGGTGCTGTTTGGTCAGGAACTTCTGCGATATCCATCTATTCGATTAGAACCAACATGTAAAAAACAAAAATAGGATAGAAAGCCTTTTTCGTGTTTCAATGTTCCTGATTAAGGTCTTTATTATTATTATTATTATTATTATTTGAATCTCCACCCCTTTTACTACATAGAAATATTCATATACTCATAATAAACATATTCATAAACACACAACTCCATCTCACAGAAAACCAGGCTTAAAAAACACCATTGTTCAAGATTATGTGCTTCCTGATTTTATAAACACCACACACGCACATGTTAAAAATCGAACATCATCATCATCATCACCACCAGCAACAACTCCAAATGAACAGATACTCACAGTTAATAATGAAAGGTTCATGGTGCCCGAAATCTTGATGCATCCCTCTGATATTGGAATGGATCAAGCTGGTATCCCTGAAGCCATCGTACAAAGCGTACTTGAGTGTGATCCAGGTACTGTTATTATTAATTTATAAGGGTTTGTATATCAATTAAATAACGATTGCTTTTTATGGTAAAGATATACATGGCTTGTTATACGCTAATATTATATTGGTGGGTGGCAACGCAAATATACCCGGTTACATGGATAGAATGTAAGTCTCTTTTTTAATTAAAATCAACATTTATTTGCATTTGCTGTTTCTCCTTGAAAAAGTAGGTTTCTTTTTAAGGCTCACTCAACTAAACAAAAATATACGTTATTAAATAGTAAACATGATTTACGACAGTTAGTGCCAAGTGAGTATGAGATTCGAGTTGTTACACCTGTTGAGTAAGCATTTCTATTCTGTACATCTTACTGCTCTTTTATTTACATTTCTTTTCTTTTCTTCTCAAGTCCTACTACATTTGCATGGGAAGGTGGACAGCGTTTCATGGCATCAATTACAAAGAGTGAGCTGAAGGATACATTTGTAGAACGAAAAGAGTATCTGGAATATGGTAGCAGTATTTGTAGGCGCAAATTTAATACTTTGTAAATTATTATTTTATTTTGACAACGTGAAACTTTAAAAAAAGAATGAAGAAAATATAAAAAAGAATTGTGGCGGGGCCCTCCTTTTTCATGATAGGGATATTCTACGCTTAAAGAAAAGAAAATAAGTGACGTTATTATATAATAATTATATAATTTATAATTATATAAACGATCATTTGTATATTTAGTTTGGTGTTGAGTTTCAAATCAAATGAAAAAGCTTCTAGATGCTTGACTTCGCTTATCTTGTTTACTGCCTTGCTATTTTCTTTTTTCCTTTTTTGAAAAAGGGAAACAATGTATGGGTGCACAAAGTTTTATTATTTGTTGGAAACCCGTCAAAAGTAAATAAAAAACAATAGATTACAATTTATTGATGTGTTCACAGAAAAAGGTGAGAAAATAAAGTAAGAAAATGAACTAATGCTATTTTTTTTCTTGGTAAGAGGAAGAGGGAAATGCTGCACTTCTTTATAATACCCAAAAGTAAATAAATATACAGAAGAGTCTTGGCAAGTTAAATATTATATTAAAGCAAAGATTTAAAATAAAAAATACTTGGCGTTCAATGTAGTCAACTAAAAATAAAGAACGAATAAAATATTCGTAGAGAAACTTTATTGTTCTTTATGAAAATAAGGGGGAGGATAGAGGCGGTGATTTTATATTGAGAGAGAAAATCATATAGGATCTAATAATAAGTTTTTGCTAAAATAAACGAATTACCGCCAATCATGTCTAAAGAGGTTCAACTTGTCTTATATTTCTTTATATAAATTATAATAATAATAAAAAAAAGACGAATAACCCTTTCTCTTGTCAAAATTAAACATGCATTAGAGTCAATGCAAAGTGTTGGATAGAATTAAAACATAAAATGATAAAATTGTGTGTGTGTGTGTGTTTAGAGCCAAAGAAAATAGTGTCTTCGATCTACACTAACCTTATCATTCATTGATAAAAGTTTGTGGTCTTTCAAAGACAAAACCGAGAACCCAAAAGAATAATAAAATATCTATTTTTGGTTCAGCTAAAAAACTTTTCCGCCTGGTGCAACCATCTCTTGTGTGAACTGGACATACCTCATCCATTATTTTTTGTAAAGAAAAAAAAAAATAGAAAATGAATACTGTGGCACGTGTACTTTGTGTTTTAGGAAATGATACTCTTGGCTCGTGTTTAAATTATTTTCCTGCTTTCTTTTTGCTGGTCTTTTGCTATATTTATAAGTGTGTTTATACATGATGTTTTGATATGCTGTGTATTTTAAGTACAAGTTATTCTTAGTTTTAATAAGCTGGGTAGATGATTAATAATTTTTAATATTAATATTAGTCCAATGTCAATCAGTCAGTCGGGGTAACCTTTGGTTATTTTTGTTTTTTTCTGTCTGGAAGACGGATTTTTAATGCAAACAAAAAAGGACAATCGTAGCAAAAAGATTTTGTAAATGTCAGTGGATACACAGAATTAGGAGTGAGTATTACAAGGTGTTCGACTCAAGAGGATCCAGGCACACGAAAATAGAACATAATTTACTTTTGTCCTCTCATTTATTTTATAACCGCCAACCAATCAAACTTTATTTTATTAAACTATTTCTTTAAAACTCCTTTGCAACTAAGTGTTAATAATAATAATAAAACAATATATCTGAATACACATATATAAATAAGCAATTGATTGTGTACTCTTGTTCCCTTTTTCTTTTTTTTTTCTCTCTTTTTTTACTTTTTAGTATATATTTATCTTTTTGTTCTTCTCCACTTCCTCTCTTTTCGTCTCCCTATCCTCTTCCAACTTCTTTTATAGATTTTCCCGATCGTTTTATAAAAGAACACAGTTCGAAAAGATAAAAATCAACAAAAAAATATCAGTTTCGTTCATCCGAGAATAACAATTCGACAATAGCGAAGCAGTAAACCCCCCTCACAGTCTTTTTTTCAAAAAAAAACACAACAACTCAATAAAATCAGTAAAAAAAAAAAACATACACATATAAAACCATGCGTACTTCTTTCCTTTGTCTCGCAGCTCTCGCTCAATTAGCCCTTAATGCGGCTGCATATACATCAATTCCTCTTTATAAGCGCTCCAGTGAAGATGGTGTTATTAAGGCTGCTGGAAAAGCCCTCGATAACGGTGTGGTATGAATATATTGACATCTCGATCAAGCATCATGGACTTTGATTTCTAAACTTCGATTTTTTCTTTAATCCTCATTATAGCTTGCTGGTAAAGTAAAGGTCGGTAACCCAGCTCAAGAGTTTGTTGTTGCATTTGATACCAGTAAGTTACTTTTTTTTTTCATCTTATTTATTGGTAGAATACTATATTTGGCGTTGTACTTAATTTTTTGATTACTTTTTTTTTTTAAATTAGCGACTGGCTATTCCTGGCTTCGTGGTTCCAGAGTAAGTTTTTTTTTCTTTGATGTCTGTAATTTGATATTAATAACAGTTTATATTTCATTCTAATAGTGTAAAGCATCTAACTGTCGTGGCCGTTGTACCTACTATCCTTCCAACTCCAAAGATGTTCACAACACTGGACAGAAATTCTCTGTTGACTACGGAGATTCTACTTGTGTTGATACTTTGGTTTACACCGATACTTTTGAATTCTCTGGTCTTACCGTTAAAGACATGCCTTTTGGTGCCGCCTATAGCATGAAGGGCTTTGGTTCTGGTTTTGGTAATTTTTTAGAAACCAACATGTATTTTTTCTTAAACTCACATTTATAAACAATAGATGGTTATTTGGGCCTTGGTCGTCCTGTCGATTTCAATTCTTCCAAAATCGACGCCTCCACTTCTGGAAGTAAGTTGCTTTGAAGTTATCTTATAAACAACAAAATGTACATATCATTGACAATACTTTGTTTACATCATCCAGGTTTAGCCAAGCGTGATACACTTGGTTCTTCTGCCTTTGTCACCAATGCTTTCCAGCAGGGTTCTGGTATTGCTAGTGCTCAGTTTGGTATGTACACCACTACCGACTCTTCATCAAGTTTTGATCAGTCTGGTTCTGTCTCTGGCACCACCACCACTGGCACCACTACTACCAGCTCTGTTGCCAACACAAACACAAACACCACCACCACTACTAATGGCACAGTCACTGATGGCACCAACACTGCCAGCGCTAGTACTCCTATCACTAGTGGTACTACTACTGGCACCACCTCTACTACTGATGATAATGTCACTTCCGGTGGTTTTGGTATTGTTAAGCGTTCTTCCGATTCATCAGACTCCGAGAGTCAAGTTGCTGGTTACCTTATTCTTGGCAAGTATCACTTGATAAATAATTATAATTTAATTTTAATATAAAGCTAATATTATAAAATAATTATAGGTGGTATTGATAAGAGCATTATTAAGGGCGATGTTGAATATCTCCGCCTTGCTGATACTCTTGATGGATCTGAAAAGAACTGGGATGTCTGTATCCGTCATGCCAGTTTCGGTGGTCTTCGTTTTGAACAAGAAGAACACGCCATTGCTTCCATCAGTACCGCTACCAACTTCATTGCCATGCCACCTAAACAAGGTAAATCGATTTTTTTTTTCTTTTTTTTTTTACATAAGCAACATGTATTAACATTAAATCATATAGCTGATGCTTTCCATGCCAAGTTTGGTGCCACCTATCATCCCGATACCAAGCTTTACAGAATCAAATGTTCCGAGATTAAAGACTTACCTGTGTTGAAGATGACCTTGGAAGATCATATTGTTGAAATCCCTGCCAGTTACTGGACAAGCACCGTTGACAAGAACCGTGATTGCTGTTCCACAACACTCGGCCGTAGTAACTCAGAACGTGATTGGGTTCTTGGTACCGCTTTCACAAATGCCTTCTACACTACATTTGATCCTGATAATGAAACCGTTGGTTTGGCTATTAAGAAGGGACAGAAGGATGATGGCCTTAGAGTTTACAAAAAGACTCATTAAATAACAAATGTCTTTTTTTTGTTCTGATTTTAATAATAAGAAATACATAACCAAACCCATTTTTACACTCCCTCACGTTTTTTTTTTTTTATAAATTATACTTCTTTATCTTCCTCCCTTTTCATATATATATATATATATATATAGCCACTTGGTTTAAGCTTTTTTTTTTGATAAATATTTTACACTCCTTTTGTTTTTCAAGTTCTAGTATTTGATGATCACAAATCATGCAAAAATGCTGTTTTGATCATAAAACAAAAAGAGATTAGCTGAAAGCCACACATCACTTTGTATCACTTATACCTTTTTTTTTTTAAAGATCTAAAACTAAAACATATTAGCTCTCTCTTTTTAAATTCATTAAAAACATTCACTTTAAGAAAATTAAATTATGTGTATCTGTTTTTGGTTCATTCTCTATTGTTGTAAGATTTAATTAAACTATACATATGGAGAAAAGGTGGTCTATCCATATAAAATTGTGACCTAAACTTCTGTGGATCGTTTGACTTTAGCAATGAAATGATATCTTACTCTCTTTCTTTTTTAATGCTAGTATGTGTACTATTATCATTCACAACTCTTTAACTATACAGCGAATATAATATAATGGTAGAAAGATATGTACTTTTATAATTCTCGCAGCAGTAACGTATTATTTTAAAGTTCATCTAATCTAAATGATTGTTAGAACATTTGCAGCTTAATGTGTTAAGATGTCTTTTTTAGTTCCAAGTCTTTACTTAATTAGTTCACCACCACCGTGAATTTTACTGCTTGTATCAATCCATTAGTATGTTAAAGTACTTTTTAACATGGAAAAAAAATCGCATCACTTTTATAACTTAATATTTCCTTTGGTATAAAAGCTAAGAAATGAATGGCATAAATAGGATTTATGATAAAAAAAAAAACGAATTACCAGCCATTACATGAATATCGATGAGTGAAAAAAGTCAATCTGGTCCCTGTTATTATTTTAAGTTTTGATTAATCCTTTCTTTGAACCTACATATATGACCATTATCTATTTTGACGGAAGATATTCAAGATAAAGAAAAGTCCTTAAGTATCAAGGTATGAATCACGAGGTACAGTTTGGTGAGATAAATGTTCCACTATGAAAATTAAGTTTGATGTGATTATAAAGGAAGTGGCTGGTATTCAAAGCAAAGATTAAAGTTGTAATTTTCATAATATTTTTTCTTTGCAATTTAAACAATATCGCTCCATCAAAGTAGTTATAATAACGATTTTTTTAAACGCCATGTACGATTCACCATGTACATCTGTTTTAATTGTTGGAGACGCTAGCTTAATATGTTATTATAGTTGAAACACTTTGGGCTGTTACTTTATTTTAATCAAAATCAAAATTATAAGAGCATATCACATGTACTTACTTTGTCATTTGATTACAATGTTATTGAAGGTGAACGAACAATGTGTCATTTGGTATTCCCCGTTCAAACGAATATATTCGCCATCTACTCAAGTTCAACCAAGTCAGATCAAATAATTTATAATTGATTATTAAATAAATAACATATCGATCTTGCTACTATCCTTTTAACCGATCCCAAATTTCCAAGTTTCCAGTTATTCTAGTTTTAGTTGTAGCTAATTGCTATTAACTAAAACTTTATTTATTCAATAAAGTTATATCGAATTATCAGGTGAGCGATGAATTTTAAGTAATAGTATATAAAATGGAATATGAATTTCCATTTCTTCCAAACTGCACACATGAATTGCTATTTATCGTCATTGTAAATATTCATAGAAAGAGAAGAAAGAAATCATTATGTTTATTTCATTTTCGTTCGCTTTTTCTTTTGTTTATTATTTTGAATCTACAGTTCTAGCGTTAAACTAAATGGAATTCCCTCATAGCTCTAAACTGTTAGCTCTTTCAAAAAACCGGAAAGAGGAAATGGCGTCTTTTTTTTCCATCGAGTTATTATCAGATTATGGCTGGAAGCTAGGAAACGATAAACGTGTGTTTGGACCGGGAACCTTATTTAAAGGTATGTTCATTTATTTACATCTAAAAGCACAAATTTAAAACAAAAGCTGATCTGGGCGGTTTTTGTTTTGTTTATTGAATTTTATTTTTTTGCAACAAGGCAACGTAATTATAAAAAGCAACCATTTAACAAGAATGGCAAACTCTTTATGTTTATCATTTCATGCAATTGAATCTATGCTTGCATGTGATATTGGACCTGTTGGAACACGAACGCAAAAGTCTATGCTTTTCAGTATTAAAACGACTTTATGGGAAGATCAAATACTGGACAAAGATAAACTTTATCGATTTCCGTTTACAATTCAAATGCCATTTGTGCAATTTCCTCCATCCATGAAAAATGATTACTATCAATGTTCATTTCTTTTGATCGCCCATCTAAACTCTATATCAGATAAATATAGCAATATAGTGGCAAAAACTCCTATTGAGTATAGGCCACTTATAGAAACAAAAGCGCTAAAGCGGCCCATATATTTATCAGATTCAAATTCCAGGAAAAAAGGCACTATGACACCCACATCATCGGATGCTTTAGAATCTAGGCCATTGATTCAGCTTTATTCGTTAGATTACGTAGCGGGTGACACGATTCGAGCCAGCATCGATTTTCGAGATAAAGACGACAAATACAGTGTTACAATATGTTTATATCAGGTACTGGAGTTTAGTATGGAAAATACTTCAAAAATAGAAATCCTGGTCAATACTGCCACCCTTCCAGCCACTTCAAATCAGAATAACTTAATTTGTCTCGAGTCATCCAATGATTTACCTCCGTCCTTCAACTTTAGTAAAATGATGTCTTTAAGTTACAAATTACAAATCACTTTACAAAAGCCTTCATCTATCACGTCTAAAAGGAACAAACCTCTTTTAAAAAAACTTGTAACACCTGTTTGGTCAAGCACAGTTGCTCAATTTGAAACAGAAGTTGTATTTGGTAATCTTGGACTCGGAATTAGATCCAGCGAAGCGCTTTCTCCTTATTCCTTGTTCAATCGTTCCACCCGACCTCTACCTCCGCCAAAGCTCATTGAGGAAGAAGAGCATGATGATGCATTGCCACTCTATGACCCAACAAAACTTCCACATTACAATGAGGCTTTACATGGGCGCAGTCTAGTATAAATATCTTTAAATAAAAGCTCCTTATTGTTTATTTATGAAGCATAAATTTTGTACAAATATTTGTGCTTTTTTTTTTCTTTTTGAAAAATAATCAAACCTTCAAAAATGCATATTTATTTTTATACATTTATTATAACGAGTCGTTCTTCGTTTTCTAGTTTGTGTGATGTGACCTTTACGTTCCCCTTGTTTACATTAGTCATTTCATTTCGATGGAGTGAGATTGAATACATTGCGAGTACTGAATTTTTTCTTTTAAGAAAAAGAAAGGTGATACTTATCAATTTGAAATGTTCCGTTATTAAAAATAAACAATGGTGTCCACCATTTAATTTAGTTCCCATCTCCTTCAAAAATTACAAGTAAAATGTATGGTAATGAACACGTGGTTTTACTACGGACGGCCACTTTTTTAATTTAGCCTGACTCGTCCAACATCTTTTGTACAACACTGGTCCACATGTAATCTTATATTTTTCCATTGGTTGACGAAAAGTCCAAACATCAAATTTCAGTGTGTGCGAGTATCTACTATTCCAATATTATAAGTCACACCATAATAGTCAGTGAATATTTCGTATAATCCGATAATTACTATTACGCACGTAAAACATGCCGCCACCATTCTGTAGAATTTGGTCAAAACATAGAAATAGGATCCTTTTTCTTTTTCCATCTGTGATCCATCATTAACTGTTTCGTAAGTCTATTATGCTGTCATGATGTTATACGTTAAGTAGATCATGAAAGCCATAGTGTTGATTAGTGATGCAGCGTATGAGTCAAAAGTCAGTGTTTTTGGAGCCACAGTGTTAATAGGTAGTCATGCCTGATCACAGAATATATTTTTATTATTGGTCAAGGCGACTTATTTCTCGGATCACGCAGCACATGATTGTCATAATAATCCCAAATACAAGCCTGTTCTTTCCATTATCTTGATTCTTTCTTTTTTTTACTGAAATACGATAAAGAAAAAGAGGCTTTATTTGCTTAATATGAATGTTAAAACGCCTCGGATCAATATGTTGAGTCTTGTTTTTTATTTGTTATACAATCTATTAGGCTTTTTTTGTGTGTGTTTCAAGGCTTTTAATTAAAAAAGAAAGCGCGTATATCCTTTTATAACGAAAGCAAAAGCATAAAATGGCTTAGGATAAAGACAGGTTTTTATTACTGTAGCATTAGTCATAGCAAGTTTCGGGTTGAGTTAATCCTTCATAAATGATATTTGGACTAGGTCTTGGCTTTTGTTTTTGTCTATTTGTGTCATTAAAAATCAACAATGGTTTAACTTTCCCTTCAACCTGTTACACTAAATGCAACTCTTATGCATCTCGGAAATCCCACATATAAACAAAAAGAGGCTCGACTTTTTTGAATGACACTTCAGCTACGATTGGGTAAATTCTATTTTTGTTTTTGCTTAATTTAGGAATCCTTAAAAAATAGTGCTGGGGAAAAGCATAAAAATCAACAACATGTGTTTATCTGTCCTTTTTTTCTTTTCTCTTTTCTCTTGATTTATATAAAAACATATTCTATTTTTTCCTTTTTTTTAAAAAAAACTCCAATACAACAAACTCTATTTAATTATTTCATGACAATTGGCCAAAACAAATACCAAGATATAAGTATTAGTGTAGAACTCCTTCCTGAATTCGGCTTTACAGTACAAGATGAACCAGTGTATGGACCTGGATCTGTCTTTCAAGGTAATCTTGTTGTATTCCTGTTTTAATACTATTTATTTATTCCTTTTTTTTTTTTGCTGAATTCTATATTTAGGTATCGTTCACCTTGAGCTGAAGGAAATCCCAGTTGCAGCAGATAAACTTGTTCTTGCTTTTAAGGGAGCAGAAAATGCAACTGCAATTCATGATGGCACCAAGTTCCTAATCCCACTATTAAAAAATGCGTTTTTTAGCATGCAACAGACGCTTTGGCAGCGAACACGGGATGATTGTTTATTGCAAGAACATCACTACCAATTTCCGTTTACCATCCAAATGCCAATGATTCAGTTTCCTCCTTCGATGGATCACTCTCTATATCAATGCAAGTTTTATTTAACTGCAAAATTGATTAGGACAACATTTACATTACCAACTGTTGTCAGCCATCATCCTATCCGTTATATGCCGTTCATAGAAACTTCTCCATTGAAATCACCAGTTGTTGAGCAAGGACATAATAGTGGACTCTTTGCTGCTGCTCGACTGCACTCCTTATCGTATGTAGCTGGTGACACCATACCCATCACATTAGTCACCTCCAAGTTAAGGAGATCCAAATCTACATGTTCAAAAAATGAAGAACCAGCTGAAGTGAGCTCTATTTCGGTTGAACTTGTAGAACGTGTAGAATTGTTACAAAACCGCTCGGTATCTGCCACAAAAGTAGTGGCATCAGCGCAGTATCGACCAACAGCAAAAGGAAGCAAGTACTCGCTTGTGAAAGGTGGCGCAGAATACCAATTATTTTTACCTTTACCTGTTGATCTTACCCCCTCTATAAACTACTCAAAGATTGTTGATGTATCTCATACCCTACAGATTAGAATTAAAGGAAATCATACCGTTCTGCTTGGATCATTGTGGTCGTCTACGATAGATATGGAGCTGCCATTAAAAATCGGGACGTTGGGATATGGCATAAGAGCCTCTCCTGACTTGCAGATATGCTATGTGGACTCTTCAGAATCGCCCCGTTTCTTACGATCGCTTGTTTATGAAGAATCTTTACCCTTATACGAGTCTAGTAAATTACCTTCCTATCCATCTCTTGTTGTTTAAAGTTGCTTATCTTACCCCATTTCATCAAAATTATATTTATTTCCGCATTTATTTATTTATTTCTATAGCATATTCATATGTTTATAATATTTATATATTACCTGTCATAAAAATAACAATAATAAAAAAATGTGTATATATAAAACGATATTTGTAAT
>VCJG01004146.1:3618-18156 GCA_024140375.1 Backusella westeae | reverse complement strand
AAAAAAAAAAAAAAACTGCTCTATATCGTAATTAAAAAAAAAAAAAGAGTTAAAATACAGTGTTTTTATTTGTATCATAATCACTAATTACGTTACTCAAAAGGTTTGAAGTGTGTTTAAAAGTTTTCTTCATCAAGTGGGAATTACCATTTATGGCAACTTATACACTTCTGTCTTCTGCAAAGATCGTCACCAATTCTGTCCACACGTAAACAATTTTTAAAGGCTAAAAAAAAAAGGAAATGACAATAGTGAATCAAGGCTTTCACAAGAAATGAAAATGGTTTTTTAATTTTTTAACACTAATAAACAGATATATTAAAGTTTATTTTCATTTGTTAAGCCTGATCAAAATATAGCCAATCCAGAGTAGAAGATTTGCAAGACTAACCCCTTTCATATTATCCGACTATTATCAAATGCACATTAAAACTCTTTACTTTGCTCCTGAATATTTTGTGTAATCTGTAACTGGAAACAATCAACTGTGATTTGTAACCTCGATAACAACGCCGACCTTTCCGTTCCTCAAATCAATTAAGAAAAAAAATACAAAAATATAAAAAAAACCCAGGTCAACCTTATTTTTATTGACACCAACCTCTTGTTTGTTTGTACATCTTTCTTTTTCATTTATTCTTTTCTATTCATTTATTTATTTGTTATTGCTTTTTCCAACAAAAGCAAACCCGTTACTGCTCTTATTTATTAATTATTCAAAAGTTTTATCCAGTGCGGATTTAACTTCTACCCTTACCCTTTTTTTTTTATTGTAAATTTAATATTATTCTCATCAATTTCTAATGTCTGAAAGTGAAGAAAAACCCAAATTAGAATCTCACGAGACAGGCAATACCGTTCAAACTACCACTGAACCAGAATCAATCAAGCCCAAGAGACCTATTCTAGAAAAGACTTACCACTCTACCTTGTCAGTTATCAGTACTGACGAAGAAGAGCAAGATGATCAAATTCTGATCGATGATGGCATACCATCCGAGGTTCCCCTGGAGATACTAGCTGGACCGGCTTTAATTCTGCCTGAATCGTTACCTGATATTGATGGCAGAACTCTGAACGAAGACGATTTTGACTGGGCTGGACGTGACGAGGATGACGACGATGATCTAGATAGAAAGGATGGAGAGAAAAAGAGAGGTGCTTTGGCCAAAAGCGGTGTGATTATATGTCTCTCTCAGAACTCTTCTTACATTGCTTGGTCATGCATATTTTTATTTGCTCTCATTCTCATTGCTGTTGACGTCGCTATATTTGTGGTCTACCACGATCGTGATCAAATTAGTTTGATTTCTTATAACCTTCAATTATGGTTCACTTGGCTAGCATTCATGTGGTCCATTGGTTTCATGTCACAGGTTGTTGTTGAAGTGGTTCCATGGGCAATTAAAAAATCTGTCGGATTCCTTCGTCCTCAATCAACAGAAGTACTTCGTATGCGACTCTCTGTAAGTTAAATCAAGAATTAATATGATCCTAAATTGAGTTTTCTGACCCTCCTTCTCTTCTAGTATTATATGGCCCTTAGATTGTACGTTAAATTGATTGCCCTTGCGGCATGGGCATGGGGTTCCTGGGCTTTCATTAAGGATCATGTCCCACTTCCTGTTGTCGGTGTTGACAGTAAAGGAAATGATCAATATGCCGAAATGCCAAATTATGTTAACGTGTTCTTCAGTATATGGGAATGTTGTTTCTTTGCCGCTCTCTTCCTCTTCATTGAAAAATTCATTCTTCAACTCATAGGTAATTGTCTACTTTTTTTTTTGCTAACCAAATATGTTATAATTTTTATTTTTATTTTGATTATTGTTGTTGTTGTACGAGATGTTAATTTTTTCTTTTCTATAGTCACTTCCTTTCACAAGTAAGTTTCACTTGCCGATACCAAATTAGTTATAGTGTCATTCAAACCTTTTTGGCCACATGTTAACTTTCTATTTTACATCTATTCATTTTTTTTTACAGGAAAGCTTATGGCGACCGTATCAAGATAAATGATAGAGCACTTCGTGTATTGGACAGGTTAAAGAAGATGAAAAAGAAGAACCCCCAAGAGTTTCTTCTCAAACGCATACGTCGTAAAAACAAGAATGGCAACACAACAACTGGAACCAACACTGCTACACCAAGTAGATCACATTCAATCGATGAAAACAGCCCCGAATCTGGTCAGTTCTATTCTAACAACAATGCAACAAACACTATCCCTGCGAGTATCATGTCAAGTAATGCAGATATGAAGGGCAATGTACGATTTCCCACCCAAAATATGGATACATTGATTGCTATCCCACCTCTCGAAGATCGAGTTCGGTCGGATGATGAAAAAGAGGTACACGGTTCACCAGACTCCGAAAAGCAAGATATTGATATTGAAGAAAAGGCAGCTTATACACCTGAAGAAAATCCACAAAAGAAAGGTTTTATGGGAAAATTAACAAACAAATTACGCAGGAGATCTTCCGAGACTCCAGAAACGCCGTCATCTGGGGATGATGTACAGACACGCCCTCCAAGTGTATCAAGAGAGAATACTTGGTTCTCACGTAACAGTCACGATGAAAAAAGTTTTCTTGGTGCAACGCGCGAATTTGGCCTCAGCACAAAAGCGATCCCAGGAAAACTTCTCAAGGGTGGTTATCGAAAAATTGTGCACCATCAGCCCGGTAACAAACAAGCAAAAATCGCTCAGTCCTCTACCCATCAGGCAAAAGCGCTTGCAAAAAGAATCTACCATAACCTTACTGGCTCTGACAGCAATCGTGAATACATTGTTGAGTCTGATTTGCACCCCTTTTTTAACACCCGTAAAGAGGCCGCTATCGCTTTTGAATTATTTGATACAGATGGAAACGGTGATATTAGCAAGCGTGAATTAAGATCCGGTTGTATACGAATTTATCGTGAACGCAAAAATTTAGCAAGATCAATGCGGGATTTGTCCCAAGCCACTGGTAAACTTGATATTCTTCTGATGACGGCGTTTATTGTTGTTTGGGTATGAATAGTATATTTTGATCTGTCCACATTTATATGTTGTTGGTTTACTAAAACCTTTTATTTTTTGCTTCTTAATTAGGTTATCATTGTATGTGCAGCTTTTGGTGTCAATGTTGGAACAGATCTTATGCCACTTTGGAGTGCTTTTGTTGCTGCTAGTTTTATTTTTGGTACATCAGCAAAGGATGCTTTTGAAGCCATCATTTTTGTATTTGTTACGGTATGGCAAAAAAAAAAAATGGAAGAGAGAATTTTTACTAACAATACTATATTTTTATTATTTGTCATTAGCATCCTTTTGATTCTGGAGATCGTGTCTTTATTGGAGGAGAGAATTGGATTGTTCATAATGTTGGTCTTTTAGTAACAACATTTCTGTAAGTTTTATGTTAGTTTCGATTTTTTTGCCTTTACTGAGAGAAAGAAAAATAAAACGTATAGGAAATGGGATGGCTCTATTGTCTATGCAAAGAACTCTGTCTTGTCAACACAGTATATAATCAACTGTAGAAGAACTGGTCGCACTGGGCAATCAATTGGTACGTCTAAGGAATTATAAAAGTCATCCAGAAAAAAAGTCGAATGTAATTTGAAACGATTTATATGTAAACTTATCAATTTACATATTTAGACCTTCAAATTAGCTTCAGTACGCCCTCCTGGAAGATTAAAAAACTATCAGAACATATGACGGAATGGTGTAATCTATACCCCAAGTCATATACCACAAACTCTGCTTCAGCCAACGTTGTATCGTTTCAGCACCAAAACCTGATTGCTATGTCATTCTACTTTGAGCACACCCAAAACTGGCAGGATTCAACTGGTCGATGGTTACGTCATAATAACTTCATGATGGAGCTAAAAGAAGAATGCGAAAGATTGGATATCTCTTACACTCTACCTGTCCAGCCCATTTCAGAAAGCAGATCCAATGACGCCCCTCCTGAAGCCTATAACATGGGTGAAAAGGCATCTTATGGATTAGAAGGTCTAGTTCGCCGTAGACCTTTCCAAGATAATACCAAAGAATCTTATAAACCCAACTCTTCTGCCATGAGTGAATCGCATAGTGCACCCAATACTGCTAGCGGTGACAATTCTGGACCTCAAGCAGGAGCTGCTGCCGCTATGATGTTTGCTGAATCAATGTAAATTCCTCTAATGTCTAATACTAAAAAAAATAAAAAATAATAAAATTAAACAAATACTTCGTACAATAAATTAAAAACAAACTTTAATTGAGTCAAATGTACCTTTGAGACCATTGGGGTTGTCATCATTGTCATGTGGAACTTTATGATGCTAGAATAAGGTTTTTGTTATGATCATCATGCATGAACTTGAAGTATTTTACAGAAGTGAATAAGATAGAAATCATAGAATATATATATCGAATTTATTGTTCAAGGAGGGTTAGTATTTTTACTAAAAATATATGCATATATGATAATAATAAAAAAAATCAGACTAAAAGCTCTCATCTGCTCAAGGTAGTTCTTTTGTTTTAAAACATGTTATTCCATGTATTTTTTTTTAAGGCTTAAGTGGTACCTAGAAAAACAATATTTGCAGTTTTGGTACCTGGATCGTCTTCTTAAAGCTGTGTACTAATAGAACAGATGATCTATTTCTCTCTCCATACTGACAACAGCATTCCAGATAGATTGGAGTTTTTCTTATCCGAAAAAAGCTTATTCAATATCCACAGTTTTCTCATCTCGGAGCACCCAAAAAAAACCCCCATAAAACAAATTTGATAATCTCATAAATTACTTTATTAAATCAGCATGGTGTTACATTAATAACATATCCTAATTCTAGTTTTGCCGCCGTCAGTAATACAACTGATATGAAAGGTAGATCCTTTACATCGTCGTATTTTACACGGCCTTTCTCTCTGGGGTCAGCCTTATCAATATTGCTATTACGAATGTAATAATGAGTCTCAGTCTGACTAGGAGACTTGAAAGCGAGGCCATAGACATAATCTTTGTATAGAAAAGGACCGTTTGTGTAAAGGGTGACTACCCGAAAATGAGGATTTTTTAAAGTTATATCTACATTTCCCGTTACCTCGCCCCTAAGAGTTAAGTTTACAAGGTTGGGAAAGCAAGATGAGATGATATCCCCGAGATGGCTAGTGATTTTAGAAACCTCAATCTCTAAGGTTTCGATAAAATCCAATCTATTGTTGAATGGATTTACCGATATATCTTTAGCATGGATTATGAGAGTCTTCAGCGAGGGAGGACAAGCAGCCAAACAGTCGGCCAGACAAACTGCTCGATGGCGCATAAAGTAGAAACCAATGACTAATTTAGTGAGGGCCGTCATGTTCCTAATAGGGAGGATTGAAGTGAAATTCGTGTTAACGACATGAAGTTCCTCTTTATCTTGGAGCCCGCCTTGTCTAGCACATCAAAGGGATCAATATCACCCGGTAAACCATCAACTGTTAAGTCTCTTATGCTGGGTCCAACGAGTTTATAGAAACCAAGAACTCCATTTAAATAAATCTCCTTTATATTATTACTAACATAATCTCCCAAGATATGATCTTGGAACTTGATATCAGTAATTCCGGTGTATTTTTTGGTCAAGTATTGATAAAACTGAGAATGCGTCCTCGCATCTGCAATATGTTCAGTTTTGAACATAAGCCTCGTAATAGTAGTGGCAGGCAAAATGTCGGACGGCATGCTATCAGCTTTAATATCGACATCCTGTAGGCTGAAATCTTGAATCGATGGTATGTTTTTATGTATTGTTTCCAAATCATGAAAAGTGATCTTTGGTTTCTGGAGACAAAGCTTTTCTAATACGGGCAAGTCTTTTAACTGCGAAATGAGAGCCGGGGTGTTCGGTAAATAGCCAATATTCAGACAAAGTGTTTTAAGTCGACCACCTAGCTTTGAGCTGATCACCTGACACGCCAATTCGCAATGGTAAAAATCGGAAAGGTGCTCGAGTTTTGATTTTGAATGTGTAATGCTGATGTGCCTTTTATAATGTCTGAACAAAGAGCCATATGATGACACGTGCTCATTCAAATTTACCACACGCGCGTTAGGGAAAATATTTAAAAGTTTTCTTCTGTTGAATTTAACAGTGTGACTAAGTTCGATATCCAACTTTTCGACTTGTGCTGTGCGATCTGGCGTTTGATCAAACATGTCCATAAATCTCTTGAAATGGCGTTTGTCCTTTTTCAATTCGATGCTGTAAAACAAACTATGTCTATCCAGAACACTCCACCAACTGCGACAAACAAGAGTGCAAACGAGCCGTTGTTCCAAATTGAGTCGAATAAATATTCTGTGCAATATTTCTGGAGGAAGGTTGTCCATTATTTGATAGAGAGAAGAAAAGGTGTAGATTGAAAATATTTTTTATGGATACATCTGATTTGTTGGTTCAAACACGTGATGTTATTTTTCTTTGATTGACAGAGCACGTACACAGGTTTTTGACGCCTGAAATATTTTTACAGCAAATGCAAGTACAAAATCAAAGTTACGATACACAAAAAGTATTTTTGTTTACTACTCTTTTTATTTTAATATATATTTTAATGGCCGTGAGTTAAGAATATACGTTTGAGTTTTACACAATAAGCGGCTGTGCTTGGAAGTTTCTCTGGTTTATGCATTTGGATAATCATGCTTACCAAGTCATACTTTATTGCTGGAATTGGTCAAATAAAAAGAAATGGAATATTGAAGTTATTTTTGATTGACAGGAGTTGTATTACATTGCAGGCTATCATTCTGAAAAAAGGTAGCATTAAATTGAAACACAAGTGCTCGTGTGAACATTGGCAATTACATAAATCCTTGGTCTACTTTCAAGCATGAGCATTAATACAATCTGATCAAACAATGTATTTTTCTTACAAAAGCTTTAACTGAAGACTTTGATACGTGCAATTTTATATCTTCAGTTCTTTCTGAACAGACTGGTAGCAGTAAAAGCAATGATACGATAAAAAAAAAACTGTTTACAACTGCGTAAGACTATTATGGAGAATGGGGAATATCAGAATTAACATGATCAAGAGTAGTTACAACTAAGCAATCCTTTCCATTCAGAGGTTATAAGAAAGTAAAAGTTTGTTGGTTTAAATAAAATAAGCAATAACGTTATGTTTTGAGTAAAGCAACCGTTGCTAATGTCATCAAATTTAATCATTTTCAAAAGAAAGGAAAGGTTAAATAGTATTTAAACTTTGGAAAGGCAAAGACTAGAAAAAGACAGTATGTCTTTGAGTCAAAGCGACAATATTGAGTATATCCATCAGTTTCTAACTCAAGAAGAGTCTTCCACTAACATTTCACTTATTGCAGTGTAGTAAATGAATTTCTTTAAGGAACTGTGTAATGATCTGTCAATTTGTCAGTCTGCTTCCAATATTCAAGGAAGTAAAAACTGGATTTCATAAAAACAAAAACAAAAAAGTCTTTTTGAACAGACAGCATTTTTTTTCTTTTCTCTCGAAAACAAGTTGTCCAAGTTTAATAGTGGGTCCACGATAAGCTTACTATGGAATAGCTTCACAAATAAAATAATGATTTTTTTATTTTTTAAAAAAATAAAAGAGGACCTGACTGGCTGAGTTTTAGAAAATGATTTTAAAACTCAAAGCGCAAATCCTTTTTCAATCTAATTAAATGGGTGAAGGAAGGAATACATTGATAAGTAAAATGTAAAAAAAAAAAAAACACAGATTACATTAAGCTATTGTGGGACAATGTGTTGGCTCCAATCAGTATATCTGTATTTTAAAGGTGCCATTTCTACTTATAAATATAGGTCAAAATGTATAGGCCTCTATGCCTTATCTTGAGTGGTAATAGGACAACGTAAATAAGTCGATATCTTTGTGTAAAGAAAGGGACAAGAAGAAGTACACTCATTTTATAAATTAAAGTTGACAAACCTGAAAATAGAAAGTCCTTATCTATAATAAAAAAAAAATGGCGAGATAAAGGGAAAGAGATAGTCTTAGATCAAGGTACGGAAACCAAAACGGTAATAGGTTATTTGAGGTGAGGCGAGGCGAGGAATGAAATATGGGGGTGTTGGCTTACAGAAGATGTCATTTGATCTATTTCAAGATGGATATCTTTGTTATTTATTGGTAAAAAAGCTCCCCCAGATTTGTTTAAAGATATTTATACATCCTTCACTTTCTAATTTGGTGGGGAGGATGAAATACACTTCACCCCCAGTCATTGGCCTCTTTTTTTTGTGCTTTTTCTTTTTTTATGCTATTTTATCACAATATCACCAACAGAGAGGACGCCAACTTGACACCAGTGATCTTGATAAAGAGTCAGATATCTCGCCTTATTCTCTATTTTAAAAAGGAGAAAGCATCCATGTGACCTTTGCACGGTCTTTTGCTTTATTTCTTTCTCTCCCCAGTTTTGAGATTGGGGAAAACAGAAGGTTGATTTTTGTTGGGGGTTGCCTCTTTTCTCCACTTCAAAAATCAGTCACAAAATTTTTTTTTTCCTTGTGGAAGGTTTGGGTTGATTTCATCTTTTCTTTTCTTTTTTTTTTTTCTACTTTCCTCTGAACATTTCTTAATGGATCAGCAAGCAGGTAATGAACATAACAAATCAAGTTGAACTGTACGAGATGAAGTGAATATATAAAATATTAACACAACTGTTTTTTCTTTTTTTTTCTCTCTTCTTTTTTAGTTGATATCAAAAATAAGAAAGTTACTGCACCTACACCTCAGAATACACCTATCAACACAGCACCTATAAACTCCCAATTTAACCCCACTATCCCGGCTATTACTGAAGAAATGGAGACTATCACTACTTCTGGTAAGTTTTTTTAAGCTAGTGTTTTGTGATTTTTATATCATCATTTGTTTGTAATACGTGTATTAATAATATTATATATTAAAGGCGCTGCTGCTGGTAACCCTGCACTCATGAACATGCTCCAAGGCAAGTTGGGCAACCTTTTGGGTGAGCCTCTCCCCGCCTCCGTCCAACGCCGTGTTAACGGTCTCAAGTTCCTCCAATCCAAGCACTCTGAACTCGAGGGCAAGTTCCAAGAGGAAGTTTTGGCTTTGGAAAAGAAGTATCTCGAGTTGTACCGTCCTTACTACGAGAAGCGTGCCGAGGTTATCTCTGGCAAGTACGAGCCTACCGCAGAAGAAGTTGCTATCGGTGAGAAGGTAGACGCAGAGGACGAAGAGGAGGAGGAAAAGACTGAAAAGACAGAAAAGGATGACGAAAAGATGGAAGAGGAAGAGGAGGAAAAGGTTGCTGGTATCCCCGAGTTCTGGTTGACAGCCTTGAAGACCCACCCTCAGATCAGTGAAACCATCTCTGATGAAGATTGTGAGGCTTTGAAGCACTTGGTTGATATCCGCATGAAGTATCTCGAGAAGCCCGGTTTCTCTCTTGAATTTGAGTTCGCCGAGAACGACTTCTTTACCAACAAAGTGTTGACCAAGTCCTACTACTACCAGGAAACTGTCACCGGTGGCGACTTTGTATACGACCACGCCAAGGGTTGCGACATTGAGTGGAAGGAAGGAAAGGACTTGACTGTCACTGTCGAGACCAAGAAACAACGTCACAAGAACACCAACAAGACCCGTGTTGTCAAGCGCACTGTTCCTGCCGAGACCTTCTTCAACTTCTTCAACCCTCCTGTTCTCCCCGAGGACTCTGAGGAACTCGATGAAGAAGAGGCCGAAGGTTTGGATGCCAAATTGGAGGCGGATTATGAAATTGGTAATATATCACATATTTTCTTCTTAATTTGATTTGTCCTTAGCGTGATGGGGTTTTCTGACATTCATTTCTTCATTTTGATAGGTGAGGAATTCAAGGAAAAGATCATTCCCCGTGCCGTCGATTACTTCACTGGCAAAGCTCTTGAATACGAAGATTTTGAAGAAGAATCCGACTTTGAGGTAAATAAACAAACAAATAAACAACACCTTTTTTTTTTATTTTTGTTTATTTATTTTTTTATTTATTTATATTAGGATGATTTCCTTTCAGAGGAAGATGACTTGGATGAGGACGATTTAGATGAGGACGATGACGATGAGGATGACGATGCTGTAAGTAATAGCAGTGTAAGCCTTTTTTATGTGTACTAATTATAACTTGATTATTATAGCAACCTGCCAAGGGCGAGAACGCTCCTGAATGCAAGCAATCTTAAATTTAGATAAAATAAACACACAACCTTGTATTTACAAAAAAAAATACATTCCTTCATTGTGCACTGTCAACCTCTCTTTTTTTTTTTCTTCTTCTTCTTTTACATGATTGGCTTGTCAAATGTCAATTTCTATGCACACAATAATAATAGCTTTTGGAAATGTTCTTGTAAAATAAAAAATTGATCATCTTTTTAGAATCAAAATACATGTCATTTACTATTTACTCTTTGACTTGAACAAAGAGTGAAGGGGTTATTCTAAAAGAAAGTTGTTTCCAGAAAGAGTATGAAAAGATGTGATGCATGTGCGCACTTCTATTTTAAGGTGTAAAAGGAGGATTTGAAAAGCGTTGTGTTGTCTAGATGTGCCCATGGATTGGTAGAGAGAAAACCTCTTTTTGACCAGTGAGGTATGTATATATTTTTATTGTCATATCCGGAACACTGTTAGATCCGCCTTTTTTCTCTTTTATTCTGTTGGGGTTCAGATTTATGTCTGTCCACCTCGTTTTTCTTCATATATGAATTCCATTTACCTTTGATCTGCATAAACTTTTCCATGCTAGTATTTACAGCAACGAAAGCTGACTTAGGAAGTACAGCGCTGCTGTACAACTGCTTACTTGTCTACCAGAGACCTCTATTTTGCTTAAAATACTAAACCCGTAAATATTGGAACTTGTACAAATATTGGATATATAGACCACATTATTCATTCTATTTTTTTTTATAAAAATAGACGCTTGGGCATTGAATATGTAATTGTATTTCTTTTGGAAGTAGAACTCCTATATTCCTAATGTCTCTGGCCGTACCTTATATTGTACTTGATGCAAGTTCTTGATTTATCTATCTGTCAAACTTTACCCTCTTATCTGGATATATTAAACTACTTGTATAAATCTTTCCTAACCAATGCTGGTTATTGATTTATTATATGAACACTCTTATATTTTTACTCGATAAAATCTAAATTTTTTGCTTTTATTCACAAACACTTATATATGTCTGTAGTATTTTTATTTGTCACTCTTACTATTTTGCTTATTGGTATTGAGGCTTACTATATCTATTCATTAAGTTCCAATTCTGTGTTTTTTATTATTTTTTTATATATAAAGTCTAGTAGTAGTGCTTTTAAACTACCGGCACTCGTTATGCTTCACCGAAATTTTGAAATATAAAAACATCATATTTCGTTATAAAACTTTTTTTTCGTACATCCCTCTATACTCCATCGAGTCTTTAAAATTTAACAACCTGTAAAAACAAACTTTTTTATACAATTGAAGAAAAAACAAAAGATAATGTGGAATGCGCGGACCGGGAATCGAACCCGGGCCCTTCGCGTGGCAGGCGAAGATTATACCACTTAACCATCCGCGCTTTGATGTTAAGTTAATTTTAAAGAGGTACTTGAATTAATATGCTAAGCCACAGGAAAAATAGTCACATAGAATCGATTACTCTTTATTTAAAGAACTTGATAAGAGAATAGGAGATGTTAAGGTATGCTTTGTAAAAATAAGATGTAAATATTAATTACGCTTTGATAGGTACTTTTTATGTACCTTTTACTATGTATTATTATGAAATTGTGTCATGACCATTTCAACTGTGTATATCTTTCTCCGACACTCAAGGTATGTATAAAAAAAGGGACGCATTTCGTATTTATAATAAGATGAGAGTTCGATCCATATCATAAATAAGAATAAAGATAGTTGGATATTCTAAAATCAGAATCATAGTTGTATTATTAATTGTTTCTTTCTTTATTACATGATGGGAATGCTATGCAATTTACTATTCTCATAAACAGACTAGGAAATTGAATAACTGCTTGAATACAAAGAATTTACTTTTTTTTTATTCATGTTCTTCTTTAATAAATAGTTGATCTATATGCATAAAATAAATAACCGATTCCCTGTTAAATAAGCTGATACAGCACTAAAATATACACACACATGTTCTTCTACTTGTGCAATATCTTTTTGGATTACTTTATTTTATAATTTTATCAAATCTACACGTGTGCGTTCTTGAATATTATCAGTTGGATACATGGAAACTCTAGCATAAGTTCCTCCAGCATGTGCCTTTGCCAAATGACCTGGGTTTATACAGACAATATCACTTACGTTCTATTTTTTGTGGTTTTAATACCATATTCCCATAGACTTGAACATCAAGCACTTACCTTTACAAAATGTTTTAATTGAGAGGGTAAAATAAGTATGTCTGGTGAAACACCAACTTGTATATTTGGTAATTGATTAGCATCAATGTTGTCACCAGGAGCATGAGGGTACAATGGGTAATAACTAGGATAAAGTATAAGATGGATTGAAATAATAATAATAAAAATAATAATAATAAGACTTACATTTGTTGTTGTAAGATATGAGTGATCAATCGACTAAAGCGATCACTATGTGTTTGATTTCTAACAATAGCATTAGTCACCACGTACTTTATACTGTTTTTAAGATTACTTACTTTGACAATTCTTCCTTTGTAAGCTGGAAAATAGTGTCAATATTGACAGCTGAAATGACATTTCCATTGACACTAAATCTTGCAGGATTAGAAACCATGTGGATATTAGACTGAGTGGATGACTTGTTTAAGGGAGGTTGAGGGAAGAGAGGGAAACTATGGAAAGCATCGGAAGCGTGTGTTTGAATGATGATTTGTGTTTCAGGGCACTCCGTTGCCAATGTCTCTACATTATCCATGACTTGTTTTTCAAATAGTTCCTGAGGTGTCATTTCCAGTCTACCAGAAGTGACGAGCGAATGGTTGGAGGGGATGAAGGGACCCATTAATAGTACAACATCCGGTCTTTCGTCTACACACATGTTGAAAAAGTCGCTTAGCGGCTGGAATGAAAAATCGCCATCCAATGTATATGGACCTGATGCAATCAGCATCTCTATGGGTCGTCCATCACTAACAAATTCTAATTTCGAGCCATCCATTTTTGGAGGAATGGGTGCCTAATGATAACAAATTAAATAATGAATAGCATACTTTGTCCAAAAACTTACATGTAATAGCTTCTCTGCAAAAAAGCAAGTTCCGTTTGGATTAACACCCTGCACACCCACCACTTGACCAGGAATAAACGAAAACTCGGGCAATCGACTCACATTCATACGAATACGCTTTCCCATACCCAAAAACGTGGATGTTTCCAAAAGAATCGACTTTTCATTCAACTTCCCCTCCGAGGCATCCGAGCAGATGCGACCATAAGCAGTAACGGGCTCCTGTGCCAATTTTGTAGGGTTGACAAACTCAATCTCCTCATTGCTATCCTTAATCAAATCCGCAATATACTCAATACGATCATTTAATGCACCCGCCTTTTCGCTCATCTTTTCAAACATGTAACGGTATTCGGGAATGGGTGCGCCGATATTTTTGAAGTGTGCACGTTGATTTTGTGAAGAGGATACTCCTCGCAAGGGTAATTGTGCGTTGTATTGTTCATCGATGATGTGCTTTTCTGCTCTGTTTGCGAATTCCTCAGAGGCTGCCGACTTTTGGATTTTTGGTTTCGAGAGTTGACTGGGCGAAGAGGTTGCTACTGATGTTGTTTGTGGTTTTCTTCTTGTCATGGTTGAAATACTTTTCTTGAATAGTTTAATATGAAGCTCATTTTGTATCTGCGAATCTACTTACAAGTTATCCACGCTATTATCAGGACCATCCTCATCCATGGGTGCAAGTCCATACTCTGACAAGTCTGCAAACCCGACACGTTTGGTGGTAGCGGTCTTGCCCTTGACGGTCGCCTTCATGCTTTTCTCAAAATCACGCTGAAGGGTAACCTTGAGCTGGCGTATAAGCTTTACAGTGGGTGCGACATTGCCTGCATTCAAAGCAAAGGCTTCCCATTTGAACTTTAAATCTTGAGGTTGTAAGGAATAGATTTTGCACAGGGCAGCCACTTTTACAAAAATAAGAAATAAGCTGCTGCTACTGTTTGTTTGTATATTGAATAGTGATAACTTACACTCTGAAATAACCTCGGAATGGCTTTTAGGATCCAATTCAAACAGGTTTGCTATTGTGTCTTCCATTTTAATATTCTAAACACCAAAAAGCGCGTTATCAAAAGAGTAAAAATAAAATAAATAAAATAAAATCTTTTTAAAATTGTCAAACTGACTTTTGATTGGATCAAATGTAATAAGGAAGCTTAAACATCTTATTGTCTAGTATTCAATGGCTTATTACATATTTCCAAAAAAACAAATAAAATATGACTGATCTAAATTGGCTCGTCATATTCTTGATTGCCAT
>VCJG01004144.1:9091-19604 GCA_024140375.1 Backusella westeae | reverse complement strand
GTTTTTTTTTTTAATAAAGTTTGTTTCAAAAAAAAAATACACAAAGTTTTCTTTCTCTTCTCCCTCTCTTTTTATCCAAAAATAACGATATGATAGAAAGTGTGATGATTGGATATTTTATAACAATTGTAACATTAATAGGGTCGTTCCTATCATCAACACCAGCATCAAAGAGCGAATACATGATACAATCTGTGGTATATATATATTTCAACAACAATACACAAATACACTAGAAAATAAGAGGGCTAAGATAATGCTAGTACAGTGTCAAAATATAGACTTGCAACCAGATCAATGTAGCTTTGTTCAACAAAATTGTCATGGCTTTGATGGCTTTTATCTTGAATTATATTATTGTACAGCTCTTTGGAAACCAATATCAGTTTTTATTCTTGTAAGAGAGATTCGTATTTAAACTAATAAACAATAACGACGTTTGTTTAAGGTTTTATGTTTATTTATGTTATTTGGGGCAATCAGTGTTGTAGCCTCTGATTTCTTTTGTAAGTATTTATTCTGTTTTTAAAAAGCATATGATATCATGCTTACATCATTTATTTAGGTCCCAATCTACAAATTATTGCTTCCAAGTTACAATTATCAGAAAGTATGGTAAGTTTTTTATAAACCAGGTTTTTTTTTTCTGCAAGCAATGCAATGTATATATAAAACAAATAAACTCAGTACTTTACACTTTTATTATTAGGCAGGTGTCACGATTTTAGCAATGGGAAATGGCAGTCCTGATCTGTTCAGTACATTCAGGTACATATTCACCATGAAACTGATTAAATACCACTGATTAAATACCACTGATTTTAAACTTTTTTTTTTCATAGCGCAATGAATTCTGATTCTGGCTCATTAGCCATTGGAGAATTAATTGGAGCGGCGTTTTTTATCGTTGCGATTGTTTCAGGGAGCATGAGCATAATCCAACCGTTCAAATCAGAAAAGATTACGTTTACCAGAGACGCTACTTTTTTAACGGGAGCGATTATGATCATCACATGGATTGTTTATCATCAAAAGATTTGTTGGTATCATAGTTTGCTTTTAATTGGTTATTATCTTTTATATGTTTCTACCGTCATTTATACATCGTACCAGCCTAAAGTAAGCTCAGCTGTTATTATTGATGAACCAAAAGGAATCAAGGTATATCATGAAGACGAGACGTCGCTACCTGATGAATCGACCCATTTATTACACAAGAAACACCAAAAACGAAAGTCGATACCACCACCCAAACTATCTATACCCTCTTCCGGATTCTCATTTAGATCCAATTTATCAGATTCATCGTTGGGTCGCGTTATCTGTCCTGTAACTCCTTTTTATTCTCCAAGAAATTCTACATATTTTGAAATACCCAGATCGGCTAGTACTGCTGGATCCATTTCTGCAAAAAGTAATACACGACCCATGACACCACGTGTTGGTATTAGAACATCATTATTTGGCGCCATAGAGGTATATAAATAGAATTTAGAATAGATCATGTTTATTTATTTATAAACATTTTACATATATACTTATATAGTTTCAACAACAAATCAAAAACCTCAGTCGTGAAAGTAGTACGAGAAGTGTAGTTGCAACTCCTATCAAACGACAACGACAATCATCGATGCCGCCACCCGCTTGGAGAAACATGCAACGTACACCATCCAGTGATAGCCGACCTGATTATAGATCCCGTTCATCCACACTTTCAGATTATCAAGCAGCAACAGCAGCAAAGGTAATAGACAAATCGGGATCAAATAATAATGGCGATCACCAAAAACAAGATTACTTTGCATATCTTGCCGTACCCAATAAGAACGATTTGACGATTCCTGAAATAAGGGTGGCCCCTACCGCTGAAGAGGACACAGAGGAAGGCGGTGGTAGATCATCAAGGAGTCAGACATACGCCAGCCTGGCACCACCCAACTCGGAACACGATTTATTTTTAAGTGCAAGACAAAGTTTTGATATAAGTCCATCCAACTCGATAAACTCATTACCGTGGCCGCAGGCACCACCACATGAAGAAGCCAAAAAAGAAGATGCACCTCTGATACAGTTTCTATTCCCTACCCTATTTGATTGGAATGAAAAGTCCATGTTCTCAAAGCTGAGCTCAGTCATTGCAGCACCACTTGTATTTATATTTACCATCACATTACCTGTTGCAGATATCATGTATCAAGTAGATGAAAAAGAAGAGCAGCAGCAAGAAGAGATTGTTATTGTGAGCAATCATGACGTGGAAGACGACGACGACGAGGAATTGACGGTGATTGAACAAGACGTGAAGCAAGTATGGAATCAGCCCTTATTTGTTTTACAATCTTTTACCAGTCCACTATTTATTTTTACGGTGCTTGTCGAGAACGGTCTATTACCAAAGTTTTGGGGATATGGGATTGCAATGACAGTAGCTATTGTGTTGAGCACACTGGCTAAAAAGAGGACGTGTCGCGAGAGGGCTCCACAGTGGTTTTGGATGGTTTCTTTCTTGGGCTTTTTTGTTGCTTTGAATTGGATCTTTTTACTGGCTAATCAGGTTGTAGGATTGCTACAAGCATTGGGTATTTTGTTTGGTATCAGTGATGCCATCATGGGATTGACTGTTTTTGCATTGGTAAGTGCTTGACATAATGGGTAGATTTTTCATTAATTCACTAATACATACGTATAATAGGGCAATAGCATTGGTGATTTTGTTGCTAATACAGCTATAGCAAAAGTAAGTGATATATCGATGACTTTTTTTTATTGTTATTCACATTCTCAAATAGATGGGATTCCCTACAATGGCTATTTCTGCTTGTTATGCTGGACCATTACTAAGTAAGTTCTTGTTAATGATTTGCTTTATAAAAAAAAAGGTGGGAAAAAAAAACTAATAATAAAAAAAAGATATGGTACTTGGAGTTGGTATCTCATCCTTTTATCAAACATGGCAAAAAGGAGAGCCCTATCCGCTTGAAATTGCACCTACGATTATCATTTCCTCCATTGGATTGATTGTAGTGTTATCGAGCACACTGATTGTGGTCAATTTGAATGATTATCGCATGACAAAACACCTTGGCTACTGGATGGTTGCTGTTTACCTTGTATGTCTTTTTATTAACCTCATATTGGAGTTCTTGTTTTTATAACTGTGAATAAAAGTTCTATTTGTCCATTTGATTTGATAATACCAAAAAAGGAAAGGTCGTCTGATCACGTGTTCCGCCAATAGAAAAAAAAATTATAGAGTGCACCCTGTCCATTTACATCGCCCTTTTTTTTTCCACTTATTGGCAATTGTCTCTATTTTTTATTCCCTTTTCTATTCATAAAAAGCGATTTTTTTTCTTTTTCTTTTACTTGTTATAAAAGGAAAAAAGAAAGAAGGAAAGACTGAAAAAGACGCTTTGATATTTTGAATCTCTCCATGGATTCACAATGGTAAGCACTTGAACTTTATTTTACATTATTTTTTTTTTTAATAAGAAAATAGTTCTACCACTTCATCAAAGGGTCCTCGTAATTATAAATGTATTTATGACCCAGAGTTAGATTCACAAAAGAAGAGTTCGCAACCCATCTTCCAATACAAGGACGAAGATGTAAGCACGTTTTTTTTTCATATTTTATTATTAATAATATTGACCTGTACAAAACTAGCCTACAAAATCACCACCTCGAGATCCTCGTAATAAAGCGTTCTATCAAACTGCTTTCCTAAAAGGTCGTTTTACACTCAAAAGACAACTGTCGCCTGTAAAATATGAGGTAAAGACGGAAACAATTATATTTGTGGATACAACTCAAACCTTTTTTTTTTATAGTTTGATAACAATTCCGTTGGTCCTAAACCACCAAACACTGTTCTCGTTTCTCGACTCTCGCCACTTATGACAGAAGTACACATCACCACCTTCTTTTCGGTGTACGGTCAAGTCAGTCATGTCGACATTGAAAAATGTCCTACGACTGGCGGATCTATGGGCATCGCTCATGTCGAGTTTACATCGGATTTTGAACGGGATGCTCATACTGCAGCTTGTCTGGCAGTAGAGAAAGGAAATGGAAGGAAAATGGGCGCTGCTGAGTGTGTAAAAGTCTGCTTTGATCCTAATGGTAACTAAATATACATAAAATATTTATTTATTTGTTTATTTACATGACTATTTTTCCAAGGTGACAAGTTAAAAGACGCTATTGCAGAATTTAACCGCCCTTCAAGTCCTCCGCCAGCACCAGCACCAGCACCAGCACCAGCACCGCTTCCTACATCCTCGTCTGACCCAAAACGACTAAGAAGATCAGCCACGCCCACGACACCCTCAAGGCCGCGCCACTATCACCGTTATGATGAATATAGATCCCACCACCACCATCATCCTCATCCTCATGAAGATGGAGAGTTAAACGATGATGATTTACGCTATGGAAGATACCCTCCACATCCACCAATGCGTAATCGCTATCGCTATGATGACGACTATCGTTATGACCGAAGATATGAGAGACCCTATCGCTATTCTTCTCCACCGCCACCGCCGCCAGTAAGACAGGACAAACACTATCGCTACGATGACTACCGTCGTCCTTCATCTCGTTGGAGCCCATCGCGTAGAGTTGATTCGGATTACAGTAGAAGCCGTAGTAGAAGTAGAGACGACTATAGAAGGAAAAACATGGATTTATACAATGGAAGGTCGTCGTCTCCTCGTGTCAGCCACTCGCCTATACGAAATTCACGTCCTTCTTTGGTCATTTCTAAAAAATGCTTACCGTTTATTAGAGGTGCTTTGGAGGAATTGGAAAAGATGTTTTTTTATTATAATTGTCTTGATGTAAGTGTTGTTTACACGGGTTTAGAGTTGCATATTGATGACATTTCCTTTTTAGGTTTATCACGATGAAGAAGACTGGCTTATTATATTTGACTCAGTCACCATCGCGAAACGCGCACTGGCAGCCACAACTGATCAGCATTTAATGGGCTATAAACTTGTCATGACATTGCGCTATCCTCCTCTCGATAAAGAACACGAGCCGGCGGAACAGCAACAACAACAACAACAACAACAACAACAACAACAACAACAACAACAACAGCAGAAACAAGGATCCGAAGAAATAGACGATAAAATGGATATAGAAGAGGAAGGAGAGGAAGATGGAAAACAAGAGTTGGTAGCAAGTGCTAGTGTGAAGGTGCAAGTCGAGAAAGAAGAAGGAGAACATGATGATGATAAAGAAGAAGGCGAAGTTAATGGAAAATTTCCAGGCACTACTGCTCCTGCTGCTGATGTCATTGTCAAACAAGAAGTGAAAACTGAAGAGATTGAAGAAAAGTGCACATCGTCACCACAAGAATTACTATATGAACAGTTGGTACAGGTGTTTCTGAAGGATCTTAAGAACAGAGTAGCGGGTCCTGCCATTCACGACTTTTATACGTCTCGACGAAAGCAGCATTTACAGCAACAAAACGCAATGAAATCTTCATCTTCCATCATTGCCGTCAAGGAAGAAGAAGAAGAAGAACAAAAAGCAAAGGAAAAGGCGGTTTCACAGCAGCAAAAAATCATTGAATCCATCATACCTTCCCTTCCAAAATTACCAAGTTTTAAAAAGAAGAAAACAGCAGTTTTGCAGCGTAAAAAAGAGGAGAAAAAGCCGTGGTCGACATCACAGCATGATAATCATCAAGGTCTTTTACCGTCCTCATCAGAATCAGAGCACGTGTCAGAACAAGAATCGTCGTCAGAATCCGAAGAAGGCGAATACCATTCGGGTGCAGATTCTATAAATGAAGAATATGAGGAAGAAGATGTTTTAAAACGAAACCAAAACGAACACGTAGAAAATAACAAGAAATCCGTGCAGGAGGAGCAGGTCGTGGGAAAAATGCTTCCACCCAAACCAAGGAGACTTCGTGACTATCTTAGTGATGCTGAAAGCGAAGAGGACGAACACGACGCTTTTTTGAAACAATTACATATACAAGAGAAACAAGCATTAGACCAAGGGAATAACAGCCATGACCTAGACGATGAGGACGATGATGATTTTGTCGAGAGTGATTATTATGACGCCATTGCACCTAAATCTCAGCTGAAACGTAAACGAAAGTTGAAGAAATCCCAAAAACCACAGAAACGATCCAAGAAGCGCAGCGATGATGATGTGAGCGATGCTGAAAAGAAAAAGAAGGGAGTACGGGCTAAAAAGAAGGCGTTACCGATGATGCCTGGACGCGTGACCGAGATTTTCGAAGAAACCATCACTGGAGGCAGTAGTAGCGAGGCCGAAAACTACCAATCTTATAAACTGCCGCAAGGTATCAATGGTTATGATGATGACGAGGAGGACGAGGAGGAGGAGGAAGAAGAAGAGGAGGAGGAGGAGGAAGAAGAAGAGGAGATTGATCAAGAAAAGTTGGAGCAGTCACTATTATTATCAACGGATAGTTCAGATGATGAGCTATTAGGCGATGCGGATGATGGCAAGGCAGATGAACCCCAAAGCCCTGAATTCAACCCATTGTATCAATCCCAAGATGTAGAGGATTATCGTTTCTTACGAGCAGCCATTTTGGAAAAGGTCGAGGAACGTGACCAAGGACCTGTGATAGACACGACAGGCGCTTCAAAGGGAGGATGTGCACGTGCAAGAATGGTAAAGCCTATATCAGATGCTGACAAGGCAGCGTATTTACCGCGCAATCGAGCCGTGATTGACCTCCAGGCAGACGCAAGCCGTATCTCTTCCAGAGCAACGCGTGTCAATAATAGACGTTTGGTAGTTGGCATGGAGATGCAAAAGAAGACGATTGATTCCGATATTCTAAAGTTCAATCAGCTACGAAGTCGAAAGAAACAACTCAAATTTGCTAAATCGCCCATTCACGATTGGGGTTTGTATGCTGAGGAACATATCGATGTGAACGACATGGTGATTGAATATGTTGGTGAGATGATCAGACAGCAAGTGGCCGAGGAGCGCGAAAAGAAATATGAACGATGTGGTATTGGCAGTAGTTATCTGTTTCGTGTTGATGACGATACCGTCATTGATGCAACAAAGATGGGTAATGTCGCTCGTTTTATCAACCATTGTTGTACAGTAAGTATTTTTATTACATATTGCATGATTATATTTTTATTCATTCTTTATCATCCTTAGCCAAATTGCAGTGCAAAGATTATTACAGTGGATAAACAAAAGAAGATTGTCATTTACGCAAATCGAGATATTGAGCCCGGTGAGGAAATCACATACGATTATAAATTTCCCATTGAGGCTGATAAGATACCCTGTTTGTGTGGTAGTAAATTCTGTAAGGGAACGTAAGTAGCATTGTCATATATTATATTTATATACACATCTTTCTAAAATATGTCTTTTTTTTTTAATAGGCTTAATTAAGCAAGATATAAATAAAAACAAAAAATCGACATTGCGCATTACATACATATACTTCACTCCAGAAAAAAAAAAGATCGAAAAATAAAGGCTACCACCCAGAAAAAAGAAATCGCACAAAATTGGCATACTTTCCTTTGTACTTTTAATTTTACAAAATAGACACTATTTTAAATAAATAATAATAATAATAATAATATCACTTTTTTTGAAAAAGAGAATACATGTCTTTTTATTTATAACAATTCCTTATTATTATTCGTCCACTCTAATCACAGTTTTACCAATCTGTGTTTGGTTCTGAATATTAGCATAGGCATCATGCACCTCTTTTTCAGAAAAGCCAAAGACCTTTTCAACAGGCATACGAAGCTTCTTTGCATCAACAAACTGAATAAGACCTTTGGCAAGTTGCTTTGATCCAACAAGAACACCACGAGCAGTAACGGCCTTTGAAAGTACAGCAGTAAGCATATCAGGCATTTCCTTTGGCTGTGAGAGAATACCGATAATGGCAATTTGGCCACCAAACTTGACAGGTGCAAGCGATTTGGCAACGGTACCGTTTCCACCATTTTCAATAATCAAGTCCACACCTCGGTCATTTGTGATGTCCAGCACCTTATTCTCCCAGTCTGGATGTGTGTTGTAATTGATGGTATAATCAGCGCCATATTTCTCCTTGACATAAGCAAGTTTCTCGTGTCAGAACTTGAGGTAATAATAGTGACTGCACCAGCCGCTTTTGCCAAAACTAAAACAGTGATGGATACACCTCCTGTGCCAATCATTAAAACAGTCTGTCCTGCAATAAATCCTTCGGCGTAACCAAAGAGGGCAAGGTACTGGTTTTTGGCTATAATAAGATCGCGATAGTTTAAAGAAACGGCTTTAACCTTCACAAGTACATCGTCTTTGCCAAGTTCCGTGGATAAAGATTCTTGGAAACGCTTTATATCTTGGTAACCGTTGAAACCAGTGATTCTATAGACGGTTTGTTCAGTGGGGAAAGACATGCTTCAGTTTTCTGATATAGTGTTGTTTTGGAAAATTAAAATGAGAATAAAAAAACCCCATTTTTGTGGTATTTATTAGAGCCTTTTTCGAAAACAATGATTACAAATCGGGGACATGTAAAAAAAAAAGCGAGACATTCATTAATAAGAAATGGGTAAAATATTCTTGCCGCTTTGAAAATCCACTAAAAAAAAATCAGGGACGTCCCCTTTTTTTTTACCAGCTTGTCGGTTTAAACAAATGGCTTGGTTGGATGATTTCAAAGTTAACTCCTGTGTCTCGTTGCATATTTCTTTGCCAGTGATAATATATTCTGCCTCTAAAGTAATATCAAGGCGATTAAAATGCAAATGATTCCTTCGTATTACTTGCACTAAATCCTGATTGATACAATATGTGGTCTGCTTATTAATTTGTTGTGACAATGCTTTTCTGTAGAAAGCTAAGATCTATCGGTTTTTTTTTAGGAATAAGGAATACGTCTCACAGGCTTCAAAAATGCCGTCGCTTTTATTTCAAAAGCTCCAGTTCGAAAGTACAATCTCACGTTTTCAGGTGTTATGAGACATTTATCATCTTTTGAGTCTTCATTGCTGCCATGGCTAGATATTTCTTTAGAGTGTATTAGAACCACATTTTTAAGGGATAGTTCTTTCGGAGGGGATATGGTCCTTCGGCTCACCAAAATGGAATATCATCTTACCGTTACTATAGCTAACATCTGCTAGCAAAGAATATAAGACAGAATCTGAAAGAGATCTGTCTACCAAAAAGGGATGGTTAGACTTAGTAAACTTTAGAGTCAGCTTGATAGCATAATTTTATGCCATCAAGTAGTAACATGATCAATGCATGGAATGCTATTGCACCCTTTTTTTTTACATCTTTAATCATCAAAGTGATAATAAAGAGAAGATCAAATTTGACTGATCAATGGTACTTTTATTGCTAGGGCTCACCTTTTATTTTTTTAGGCGAGTCTACCAGCAGGGTTTTATACTTGGTTTTATTGTTATTATTATCATTGATATTCTCATATAAAGAGAGAGAGAGAAGGTGTGTGTACATGTATACATAAAAGCTGGCACATAAAGAATAAATACATTTACACACATCCAAGAATAAATTTTGTCATTATAGTTCATGGTTTGTTTTTGTTTCTTTAAGCTGGTGAAGTAGAGGAGGAAGAGCGACCATAGCCCAGGTCCTTGACGTAGGCTTCCAAAGTTGACAATGAGACATTAAAGCCATCCATTCTGATCTGCTCAAGATGATAGGTCAACGGTTGATCGTGATTGCGTGCTAAGCTTAATTTGATTCTTGTTGAAAAACGATCACTAAACTTGTAGCTCTTGCGTTTGCTTTGCTTTATTTCTTGCTCTTGTGCTTGAGCACTTTGTTCGCTGTGGTCCTTGATGACTGTGTTTACAACATAATAACTACGATGCACACGTTTACAAATCTCTTTCATGCTGAGGTTGCAATCGCGATAAGCAACAACTTGGCCTCGTTCAAAGTTAGAAAGGCGATGCTTTGTTTGTTTGGGGTTGACAGACATGTGTGTTTTTTTATCGATAAAGAAAGAAAAAAGAAAGATATAAAATAGCAGTTTTGTATAATCAATACAAAAGCAGAGGCTTGTGATGTTGTGTCACAATTGAATATGAGCATATTTGGGCTGGCTATTCTTAATTCGTTTTATTCAATAACAAGAGGGTTTTATTATTTATTTATTTTCTAGAATAGTCAAATTTGTATATGCTGGATTTTCATCGAAGAGTAGCCAATCTTGACATTGAGAGCCAGGAAACTCTGTTTAATCACCACCTTGTTTCTCGGTATCGTCGCTTTTAGGAGCGTCACCCTTGTTCTTATCAGCGGAAGGGTTGACCTCATTATCAACCGCTTTTACGATACCACCGACAACAGCACCTGCGGTTGAGCCGAGTACTCTTTTAGAAAGCTGATCAGGCTCTTGTGGAGAAGCAAATACATTATGAGAGGCAAGTACAAGGACAGCAATGGAAATAGTGGCAATGGTTGTAGGGTGCATTTTGTCGATTAAGCGTATTTT
>VCJG01004143.1:7813-20108 GCA_024140375.1 Backusella westeae | reverse complement strand
AAAAAAAAAAAAAAAAAAAAAAGAGTTATGGTTCGATTTCTCGTACATTATTATCAAATTTATATTGACATTTATAAAATGATAAGATAGAGTAAATAGCTATATAGTTGTGACTTATATGGATCAATCCGTTTCTGCTTTATTTTCATGGTTCTTTTTTCTCGGGTCCAAATTTGTGTTTGGAGCAAGTGAGTATCTAAAATAGAAGCGAGAGATGCATATCCGTATTTTATTATGCTGGTAATGAATGGACCTAGATCAGGATTCCTATCCCAATCTCATTAATAAGCTCATATATAAGATTCATGGCCCTGTTCCCCCCTTTTGTCGATCCGCCATCTGAGCTCATATTGAGCATTAAAAAAAGTTGTATTCTTTATTTATAGGTGCAATTAACGGTTCATTTTTTCCATTGCTAATAACAAATGATGACTACAAGATGTCGTAAAATAAGTATCAAAATTGCATGACTTGGGGGGGGGAGGACATTTAAAACCAGTGTGTGTCGCATCGCCCGAGAAACTGATGAAACCAATCTATTGGCTGACTCAAGGTAGCAATCAAATGACATATTTCAGGAGCATGGTCGACATTCATTTATGCTGATCCAAACAGACATGAGAAGAATTTTAATTTGAAAAGAAAAAGAGAAAAAAATAAAATCTACTATCTATAATATCATGGGAAAAATTTGCATCGAGTATTTTACCTCCAAGGAGAATTAAGAAAATTCCTTTTTCCATTTTATTAAAAAAAAGGACTGATTCTCGTTGGTATTTTTTTTTTTTAATACTACTCAAGGTTTTTTTTTTCTTACTACTGACAAATCAATTGTGTATCGATTGGTGCACAAAAAAAGTGACGGGTCTATTTTATCCCGTTTAGTAGCATCTCAATGAGCAAAGGTTAGTATGAAATAAATTTACCCATCAGCAAAATAAAAACAAAAAAAAAAGTAATATATCTTAAAGCCCCCTTCTTCTTCCGTATTTTACCATTTCGCCTATTTGCGATAATGAATTTAAATAGCGCCATTGACAAACGATGATGACACAGCAAAATATAGCTTTAAGAGTAAAAAATATATCTAAAATAGACTTGAACCATAGAAATAGGAAGATGGCATAAGAATGACTTGGTAAGAGATGTAAATTTAATTGGTTTTAAGGTTATAAAACAATTCAACAAATCAGAGGTGCCTGATAACGATAAGATCCTCTTCCTCGTTACATCTGATTTCCATATTGAGACCGTGGTGCCTCGAAAAGAAAAAAGCTTATTTGTTTTTCTTTTACCCTGATAGGCGTAGCGTCCGAATTGTCCTTTACAAATTAGAAATCTTCAAACGAAAACGAAAAAGAGATCTTTATGAAGGGGAGAGAGTTTCTTTTTTTTTTTGTAAAAGCAATATTTTATTATTAAACTAAAACTAGCTGTAATGGACTTGGTCGATACATAAACCGGTCTGTTCGTTTTGGAAGCACTCTGCGAGGACGCAATGGACCCACAATCTTTTGTGCACGCATCATGTTGACTTCCGCCACAATCATCCGTAGATAATCTGTGTTTGCTCGAGTATCACGAGTGTAAAAAAGAGGATCTCTCGTGGAATCCGTTTTAACAGATGATGATCTACTTTGACGCTTATCCTTTTTTGTGGTGGTGGTATTTTGATCTTCTCCCTCGTCGTCATCGTCTTCTTGTTTTGGTAAATATCTGGTAGGCTTCGAAGTGGTTTCAACAAGTGTCCATTCTGTATTATCATCCAACAATGGAGGTTGTCCGATAAACCAGTCATCGAATGCGTGCGACGGTCCCTCAAAGATACGAAATGTTTCCAGTGGCACATCAATCACATTATCATCGGATGTATTAGAGGAAGACGGAGAAAACGGATCGTCCATAGTTTGTGTTTGTACGTAATGATCGCACAATATATCGGATAACGCTGCTGTGCTGACACTATTACTTGTCAAACTATTGCGTACATGCTCTCTTATATTATCCTCATTCATTATATTAAAAGAGGTATAAGATGAAGGAAAAGAGGCGTTTGTTGGGGAAGACGAAGAATTTGAGGACACAAAACTACTCAGACTAGCTTCTGATTCTTCGCTAGAGCTGCTAGAACTAAGGTAACTTGAGCTGTCTTGATAACTTGCATCTCCACCATCGTCATAATAACAATCAATTGGTCTGCTAACTGGTACAATCACTTCTAATTGAGATGTTTGTGCTTCCGTCGTAATGGGCGAGCTAGGCATAAAACCGACGGGTCCAGGTGTTTCTTGAGATTTACTTGTGAATATGCTGCTGAAGTATGAAAATAATGAGGACTCTTCTGTAAGCGAGAAATATGGGTATGGTGCTGATATGTTAGGTTTTAATTCGCTTTTTTCGTCGATTATTGACTGTTGACAGTTTTTTTAACAAGTTAAAATAAATTGATTGAAAATATGTCATTTTTTTTTAAAAAAAAAGAAAGACAACACAACAAAAGCAACATCATCAAATAAATGGGAAGGAAAGAGAGAAATGAATTAGATGAGTAACAGAACATTTATTTTATGCACACACTCACACACACACACACACACACACACACAAATATCAAAAGAACCATGTCAGAGGGCTTTTGATACTGTTTACTTTACAGAGGCTGCAATGAAACGAACAAAAAAAAACTCTCCAACATAATCATAAGTATATAAGTGAAGGGGGAAGTAAAAACTTACATTATTAGTATCTGCTACTTTCTTGTTTCTTTTACTCGTATTGAATTTTGGAATTGATCCATATGGAATTGGACCTTTCGCTGGTATGAACTTTGGGTTGATGTGGTGATGGTCTTGCTGGGTATCATTTGAACGGGTTAAGGTATTAGAGTATGAATTCATTGAGGACAACATGCTATTTATTTTTGGAATATGTATAAAAGGGTCTATATATATAGTGTATGAATGTATGTATGTAGAAGAAAGAAAGAAAGAGCGAGAGATAGAGAAGAAAAAAGAAGGAACCAATGAAGTGCAATTAATGTGAAAGAGGGGATTAAAAAGTGGAAAAAAGAAAAAGAAAAAGAAAAAAAAGAAAAAAGAAATCAACGCTTTATATACTTTTTTTTCTTGTCACCCCAAAAAGTCAATATTGGAAAATTGATACCTTTTTGTATAATTTGCATTATAAAAATTTATGCGTGGTAAGCACTTTGAGAATACAGGATGAATCCCTAAGTGGTTTAGCGCGGGGATTATAATATAAGGGGAGTTGAAAAGTGATAAAAAAAAGGAGGGTATCACTCAGACAGCTTTACTTATTTTTTCATCACATGGTGATAAAGTAGTTTCAATGTATATTTTTTGCTTAGTTCAATATCAAATAACAAGATATGTAGCGCATGACCTATTATTTCCTTGTTTGCCATAATGGGGAGGTCAATAAATCATGTAGCTTAAACAAAATGACGTTTCTTCGACACTTCTTTTAACCTTTTTTCTATTTTTTGACTTTTTGTCTGTTTTTCCCTTTGCTTTTTCACGGACGACTACTTTTTTTTGGGTAATAAATGAATGCTTTAGCGTCACAGTTTTATTCTCAATGGCACATTCCGGTTTATCTGAATCACTTTGTGCTATAGTATCAAACAATGCGTGTGGCCGAAGGGGCCCGAAAAAAATCAATTTATATAATTTGCCAGCATTTATTAAGGGAAAGTTTCCAAATATAGTTTAATCTTAAGCACCACCTTAGAACTCAAGGCCTTATCTAATTTCATTATGATGGGCTTAGAGTAATTCGACTACTTGACACAAGCATAAAAAATTTTACCGACTGCTGATAACCTAAACATAAATTCTATATAGCTATTTCGATTTTGACGATAAGAGGATAATAAAAATAATAAAAAGCAATGCAGAAGGGAGGTAAAGGAATTTTTTTTCTTGGTTTATTATATAAACTAAAATTATAGTGGGATGTACAGAATAAAGTAATTCACAAGATGCAGGAACGGTGCTAGAATATAGCTTAAAGTAGTGAGGTGTATAAACATCACAGATCAACAATGTTGTACACAGCTAGATATTAAGCTTTTTACAAATAAATGACGAGGTTATGCAACAGCATGGAATCTTGGTGCTACTTTTGATCAATCATTCCCAAGTTGTCACAGGTTTTTTTTATTATATGTTTACATAAAAAAGATATATATACATAAAAACATCGTTCCCATGGTCACACATTGACTTCATCCCCCCTTTTTTTTCTCATTCTTGAAAAGTTATACATAAGCACATGGAATAAGAATATTGTTCACACGGTATGTGCTATCAATGGCTTTAATTTGGGGGAGTAGGTTATTTTGTTTGTTTGTTAATTTTTCAGTAGGCTTATCGCTAGTTATTATTAAGTACCAATTACTTAATCTGAAAGATATATGTAACCCAAATGCATCATACATGTGAACATGATATGTATAATAAACTCAATTCTGGTGTTTTTTTCAACCTCCAGGCCCTTTTTAACACAGAGTGTATCAAACTTGACATTTAGCAAAGAGCGAAAAGGAAATCCCGAGTAAATTATTTATGATGAATACAAATATCTATTTTTTTCTTTTAAAAAAAAAAAAGAAAAAAAGAAATTAATATATTAATAAAAAAATTACTTTAATGATATAATTTATTTAATAAAATTGAGCTCTACCATGTTGTACAAAACCATTCGTCTTCCAGAGATTAGTATTCGTGCATTCATTGGACAGGAGGTTTACCTGCTACCACCTATCCTCTATATTTGGCATCATTTTCTAAATTGTTCACAAGCAACTTTGATTTAACTCTTGACAACCTATTTCAGAAAAAAATACTCTTATCAATATTTTGGTACCATTCAAACCGGATCAGATTGTTTGTTCCTTTTTTCTTGAAAAAGAAAGAGAAGATAAGGATGAAACCCCTTCTCCTATTTCATATTATTATTTATATTTTTTAACTAAAATAAAATGAACCCTCAATAATAGTACAAAAGTAACCTCGGCGTTCACAAATCTTTACCTAAATCTATATAAAAACATTCCGGAACCAGGAGAATAAATACGTCTTTTTAAAGGGACATTTGGTCACGTGGACCTAAACCGGAAAATGTATTAACCACCTTTCAGTGTTTTTTTTCTTGGGAACTATCAAACTGTTTGACAGAAAAAACTACATCGGCATAAATGTTTTTATTTATACCCCAAATAAACAATAACAATCATCGATACTTGCATAAAACTTACCAAAGTGACAAATACTCAAAAAATATAATATATAAAAGATAATGTAAGAGAATTAAACTCGCTTCTTTTTTTCAAACTGTAAAAGTGGTAATATAAATTGTTTTTGAAGGTGTTACTCATTCATGGAACACTAATATGAAGTAACCTGGTCCTAATTAAGAAATTAGTGAGCATGATGATAAACAAATTACGAATACCTTGGATCACCACTATGTCATGGTGTATATGTATGTTGTTTATTTAGAATTGGCTTTAGTGATTAATAAATAAAATAAATTGCGGTTTAGGCTGAGGATCTACTCTCATTGACTCTGAATACGTGGCAACTCTATTTTCTTTTTTTCGTCATAAGATCGGGAGGTTAAAACACGTTCATCACGTTTCTAAAGCTCACTGTTATTTATTTAATGGTTAATTTCTAAATATCTAAAACTTTATCGTAAATTAATACGTACTTTGTATTCAGGTATTATCAATCAGATAATCACTTGTAGAATTCTGCTTGAGAATCAAAAGGAAAGGTATCTGAACGATTTTTTTTGCGCAAGGGGGGTGTCTATAGACTTTATAAACTTGTGCTATATAAATATTTATTACTTGGCAAAATACATGTTATGGGTATAATATCATCAGGAAATCACTAATATAATTATAATTAGCGACTTCTCCTTGGTAAGTCTAATTTCATTGTATAATAGCCTGTGTTGATCCTTTATAGAAACAGACTATATTCAATTAAATTTCATAGGATCATATGTTTATCATATGCATCGCTAAGACAGATGGATTATAAATTTAATATTTAAAGTACTTGTCTATAGGAGACATCTAAATGTTGAAACTATTTTCAATTTTGAATTATAAAATAGCAAGTATAGGTTTCTTTAAAAAAAAAATCTTAAACATAGGTTCTTTCCGTGATAAAATGATACATTAAATATAGAAGAATGCAAATTTTTTGTTTAAGGAACATAATATCAAGATCATTTATTCTCGTATCAACAAGGGATAAAAAGCAACTTGGATTAATTTTTGAAGTAATTCAGCTGATTCCCAAACTTCTTAAATACTATTAATATTAATAGCTACTACGCTGTCTAAGAACCACCATGATGTATCTGGGATGGGTAGCAATTGCCATATTTTCACAAAATTACATATAAGTGATAAATGCATTCCCCTTCAGTTATACCTATAACAATATATTGATCTGTAATCTAATCAACTATTATGGTATTCATCTACAGATTTTCTCTTAAAATTCTTAAGTTCTTTTTCGTGTAAAATAATTTGCACATCAAGGAATTCTTACTATATTCGTTTTGGTAACCTTAAATTACAATTGACAGCCAATACCTTCAATATTTAAGACAAGATATACGCAGTGATATCTATCATACTATTATTATTGCTATTATTAAAAGAGATCATTGGTAGCGAAAAATTTAAAAGTTGGTTCAGCTTCATGAAGTTTAAATGGTTATTCATTATTATTATTATTTGGCATTATTTTTAGAGACATGATGAGCAATAGAAATTAAATATATCTAAAAAAAGAGTAATTTACATTAGAGCATATTGCGACATTTGCTTATTTTTCGATGTGATTGTAGTAAACCAGAATAAATACCGGTGGCTTTGACATGTTTTTCGTAAATGTTTGTAATTTACTACTACTAGCCATTTTTAGATTCTTGTTTGTATGAAGAAATGAATAAAGCAAAACGAACAGTTACCTTTGTTTATAAATTTCATTATACCATGTAATCACATAATCAAAGCATAGCGTATACATCCATATGCATTTCTCTGAGTATAATACTTTCTATTCTTGTATGATCTCCATTTGTTAAAAAAACTTTATTAAAAAAATAAAAATTAAGCTTTTCCATTAGGTCAAAAACCTGCGGTTTGTTGACAGTTGATTTCAGAAATATAAAATGAAATAAAATAATAAAATAAAAATTGCTTATAATGATCACTATTAAGCTTATTCATCGGATTATCGGATCACCCATTTTAATTTCAGGAGTAATGTTTTTCCTTGTTTGTTTGGGTGTGCTTCATTGTGCAGCATAAAGCTACAGAGTCTACTTTTTCTTTTTCTCATGACCGAGTTTTTAGCAACAAGGATCTTGGATTAGCTCTTATTTGATATTTTAGCTCAACTTTCTATGTTCTACACTATGCTTTATTGATATGTAACAAGGTGATGAGAATAATTAATATATATACAGAGTTTACCTCTAGTAGGCTACCACTAGAGTTCATTGTTATGATAGAAGTATTTGTTGGCCATTCAATAGGAGCAGTCAGTGCAGATCTAGGCAGGTTGGTCACGTTCATTATCCAATCTATATGAGTCGAAGGCTTTACAAATGCATTTACAAAATGTGTAAAATCCGAATCATGTAATGGACAAGATGCGTTCTCAGGAAATGGATCATAGGCGTTTATTATTCTGCTGAGTATACCAGTCATATGATAATCCATGATACCTGTTCCGTTACGATAAATAAGCGCGCCTCCTAAAAAAAATGACGCCTTGTAAGAACTTTAGACTTGATTTGTTATTATTTGTTTTCTTTCTTCTTTTTACCAGAGTCGCCATGGCATAGCACAGAACTTGATGTGACTAGAGTGACACTGTGATTAAAATTATTTTCCTGCAAAAGGTCTGTAGTTTTATTACAAATGGCAAGCTGCAAGACACTGGGCTCTGATTTTTCATAGCCTGTATACCCCATTCCAACAGCTTCGAACCATGATGTGTTTGTAGATTTAATTTGTTTATGTTCATTATATATCGGGATTCTATTAGTATTCTGGTCTTCTACGAGCGCTTCTTTAAGCTCTAATAGTCCAATATCATAAGGAACGGTGTCTAAATCGTCCGAAAGAGGTGATTCTATTTGCTCAGCTGATCGCGACAAAGGATGCACAACGGCCCGTTTAATAGTAGCATATTTTTGTTCTCCATTATAAGCACTCCCATAGGCCACTGTAGGCTCGCTTTGGGGTAAATCCTGTATTCCCTGTAAACAATGAGCAGCTGTCAAAATCCATGGGGGGTTTAATGAAATAATGCTTCCACCACATAAAACCGGATTAGTCAATTTCACTGCGAACGGATATGCTGTAGAACTGTCTACTGCTCTTCCTCCAGAAATTCCTGTAACAGGTGCTACTTGATATAATACTAAAATAAACGTCAAGATGATGATGATGGAATTAATGCCATTATATATTGAAAACATATTGGAAAGTAATTAGAAAGAAATTGTAGAATAAATACGACACGAGCATATAAAAAAAAGGAAAATAAATCTCTTTATATATACATATATTTAATAATATAATAATTATAAAAACAAAAGACATATATTATCATGTGTGGATTGAAAAAGGAAACTAGGGGCCAGAACTCGGGGTGCATGTTGATGTTTGTGATTACCACTTTTTTTTTACATTTCACTCTTTTGTTTGTTTTTTATTATTATTTCTTTATACTCAATTCACAATGCCAAAATTTGAAATACAAATTAAAAAAAAAAACAATAATAAGAATAACATGGAAACGGTGATAAAAATAAATATAAAGAAAAAAAATATCTTTCTGTTTTTAGAAAATAAAGGAGTATTGTTTCATGATAAATAATAATAATCAATATATCATTTCTAGACATGACAATATCAAATCATGATATTCTTAAGGATATCAATATCATATGTTCTGTGCTGTTGAAAGGACAAGAAAAAAGAAAGAAAATTTTGACTCACTTGGGAAAAAAATTCGAGAAGAAACGACAAAATCAAATTGTACAAAAAGTGACAGAGTTACTCAATCTTATTTATACCTCTTGGGTTTATAGAGGCTATGGTTTAACACAAGAATCAATTTTAATAAATTCTTACTCATTGACATCAAACAGACATTCTGGTGCATAATAAAGACATATGGCATAATGCATATTATCTTTAATAATTTACTTCTTTTAATGCATTTACAAGCGCCCTTTATTTTCTGATCTACAAATTTACGGGCTTTTTTTTTGCAAAAATAAACGCCATCTAAGCTCCCAATGCTAATTTAGATGGGAAAAAAACGGATATAAAATATATTAAAGAGGTTGCCATCACAATTATAACTGTTTGGTAATTATGCTTTAATTAAAACTGTGATAACAATCAAATATTTTATTTTTTTATAATTCATTTTTTTTGGTAAACTCTTTCTTTCTTCTTTTGGTGTGTACTTTTATGAAGCCAAATAATATTTTTATAATAGCTTATGCAGTGTTAGATATCATATTCTTCTATTGAACTTCCCAAAAAGGCCTATTAATTATATGATATCACAAGATGATGTCTTGAAGGATAATATGATCAGCAATGCGGACAAGATGAGCAAATCCTCGAAATATGCGTAATGCTGATCTTTTCATACGCTACGGGTCGATTCCCCTTGATATGTGATAATATGGCCATTCTTTTTTTTCTGCAAGCTTTAAAGTTTGTCTTTTTTTTGAAGCGGATAAAAGGTTGTTAAAATGTATCAGGTTCTAGAATATGTATATGTGTGTATAGGTAGATGGATCCGTATAAAATCCTATGTTGTCTAATTAGTTGGTATTATATTGAAGTGGAGAAGTGCTTTGTATTTTAACCGTCATAATCTAATGGATCTATTTATCTTTTTTTTTCCAAAACGGTATAAAATAGCCATGTTTATTTATGGATGGTTGTTGTAACATATGCACAAGTGTTTTTAAGCAAAGTGTTTTTTTGAGGAAAAGAATTGTGATGAATGGCAATAAAAAAGGTGTTGGTTAAATGGCTAAACCATTACGCTATTGTTATAGATATATATATATATTGGTCGTATATATTGCAACTTGACATTTTTCATTTTGTTTCTTATGTTAACCATCAAGAATATTCACACAAATTCTTCTAATTGACTGTTTTCGATAAACAATAGCCATTTGGGTAAATGAGAACAATAGAGCCAATAAAATTACTTTTGTTCTCTTAATCAAGGTGAATGGACCTGGACAAACTAGATTCAAGACACATTTGATGACCGCTGCTACCTTTTTAAACTACACGGAAGATGATTATATTATATTCAGAGATAACGATTTCTACAATTTTAGTACTAAAAACCTCATTGTGATTAATAAAGAAACCTTTAGTGGCATGACTGTCCAATGGCTCAAGGCAAGAAAAGTATATATAATTTTTTTTTAATTACATCATAATTCTAATAGTGTTACTTATCTATTATATTATGTCCATTATTATCTTCAAAATAGTCAAAGAATGCTGGAATCAACTATAAGATGATCAGAATTAATGGTGTTGAAGAGCATTCTTATATTGCTTCAGATCAAGGCGACCTGTTCTCTTGCCAGATAATGATGCCAATTATTCTACAACCCCACAATGGTCACCTAAGATGCAGACTAAAAAATTGGATCCCCAAACGCATTTAGCTCACATGATTATAGCAAGCACGTTTATCCAAAGTATCGGTGACGATGAGGTCGTTTATCATATCAACAAAAGACCGGCGGATAATCGATTGCCAAATTTACAGATCGCGCCAAAGGAAGAGCATTTACGTAAGGCTTCAACTGTTACACCCAGAATGAAAACCATAGCTGGAACCGGGAAACCTTGCAGAGGATGCCGTGGGCCAAGGCATCAAGTTTTACAAAAAAAATGTTTACGACCATCTGCAGAAAAAATAATAAGGAGAACATTGAATGGAGGGGCCGTCTCAGAAAGCGACTTTTTGTGGCAAAGCTAGACGAGGTAGTTTACATGATATGGATAAATTAATATAAAATCTAATATAGCATTTAAATTATTAAGAGCGGCTCCCATCCAAGTCCACCCCCCGAAAAACCATCGCCAAGAAACGTGGGTGTATCGTAGGTGATGCAGATTTCGGAGATTCCATTATCTACGATAGTATCAAAGAAGTCGAGGATGCGTTGGGCGTAAAGCGTCTCCACTTTCGAAATGAAGACGTCATTTTCAGACACAATGTATTTTGGAATAACAAACGATATATTCTAATGGAATAAAAAAAAACATTTGATTTTTTTTTATTCAAACATCTACTATAAAATGTACTAATTATAACCAAATTGACCAAAAAATATGCGTCCTCGGGGAATCGAACCCCGGCCTTCACCTTGGAAGGGTGAAATTCTACCACTAAACCAAGAACGCGGATTCATGTAATTTAAAAAATTCAGTCTATGAAATCTCGTAAAGTATCGGATAAATATTTATCCATACCAATGAAATGCTAGGAAATGTCGTGCGTCGAGTATTTGAGCGATTCAAGAGCTATTGTACAGCAATTTGGAGCGATTTGGAGCGACATAATCATGCTCTTTGGTCGCTATTTTTGTGTTGGTTTTGTGTGATGAATGAAGCTTTCGTAACTTACAATTGTGTTTGGTTTTGAATGCATTTGAATAACTATATAATGTGTATTCTAACGCATTTTAGACCATTTAGAGCATTCAGATAACTACATGATCTGGAATGCTTTTTTAATACGTTTTAAGTACATACAACACTTAATAAAATGTATAATAACTTATATTCTGACCCAGCTACTTTTTATATTTCTCATATTTTATGGTCTGTGTAAGATTTATAAAGAAACACAACTTGGTAAATCTACTGATGCTCATTACTCTCGTTCCTACTACTTAGTTTGGTGATTTTATCATCTACTCATCAATTCCAAACACTTCACTGGCTAAACATTCAAAGTTGTTTAAAAGAAATATACAAGGCTACATAATCTACAAAAAAAACTCCTTGAAAGAAGGGAGCATTACTTCAAGATGTATTAATCAACTCTGACAAGTATATGATTATATTTATATACACTTTTGTTTTTTTTTATTCAGCGAGTGTCATACCTTGTTTTAGTATATTTAGTACAAAGTTAATTTAAATTGTAAATATAAATCAAATAAAGTTTAATTATTG
>VCJG01004132.1:7827-29392 GCA_024140375.1 Backusella westeae | reverse complement strand
ACTTGAGAAAAGTGACCTACATTCAAACCACTTTAATAAAAGGCCCTTTCATCCATATCATTGAAAAACAAGTTATACATACCTCTTTTTTTTGTAAGTTTTTTAATTTTTTGCGGCACACACTATCCAAGTGTTGTTGGTATACTATTTCGTTTTTCTCCCATGTCCCAAACAATATTTACGATGATTTGTAGCTAAAAGTCCCCCCCCCCGAACGCGTCAGTCCACGCGTCGATCCTGAGAGAGTTGTGGAAGAGGCGTAAAGAAAAAGAAAACGCGAAAAATCAGGCAAAATTTGTTTAACAGGATGAACGTGGTAAATGAACTGTCACCCAAGGGAAATTCTAACTAGTGAAACTATGTGTGGCGAATTGGGTGAGCTTTTCGATCCTTCTCACTGAAGTAAAGTTGATTTCTGCGTTCTTTGGTACTCGTTAAACAGTTACTAATTCTCATTTGCTCGAAGGTTTAAACTGGCTGTTAATTTTTGAGTGAATTTTAGCTTTGTCACTCACATAGATTCATTTGATTTACAGTAGCGATACAAAAGCATACGGTAGTAGTATTCTCCAGCCATCTGAAATAAATAGTGTGATTATTCTTCTAATTTAATTAATCTAATAAAGCAACAATAGGATAGTAACGTCAGCCATCGCCTACATTTCAAAATAATGATTCATAATGAAAAGACAAGACTACTATCCCTCTCCAAAGAAGAGAGAAAGCCTCTCAAACCCTTTTGAATATTTGTAAATTATTGTAGGTGATAGGATTATGTATTTGGTGTATTTACATAATATATTAATCGCTTTTCACATCAGCAAATATTTAATCAGCCAAGATGGCAATATGATGGCGAACCATGTGAGTGAGCCCATATACTCGGATTACTTTATGTTTCCATTGATGCAGTCGATACTCAATCCATTAAAACAAGACATTGATTTGGTTGTGTAAGTATAACTAATAATAAAAAAAAACAATGATTATAATCAATACTCATAAGTAATATAGTGGTGATCCATACCTCGATTCCAAGAAGAAGGAGACAAATCGTGAATTACATGAAAGTGAGAGGTCAGCTGTCGGACCTAAGGTGGATATGATTGTCAATTAATTACAAGCCAATGCATATCACAGTAGCATTGATGGAGGTATCCGGACCCAATCACAAAGTCGATAAGGCTCACTTCATCGGAGATCGCCTAAAGCTGGTAGTGAATATGAAATCCATTTATAAGGATATTGTAAACAAGAATGCTAACCACAGTTGCCGATCTACTAAAGACCTGGAGGTGTACCGGATCCAGATATATAGTAAATTTTATTTGAAGTCTAACAAGAATAAATCGTATTAAATACTACTTCTTGTCTATAGTTGACACCATTTATGTCTACTCTCTCTCTCTCACGGCACCCGCTCGGCCAATATGCTTTTATTACAGAGCTAACAATTGATATCCCTATAAATAATAACGTGACTTATATGATGCCTTCTTTTATAAGCAAAGACATGATATTAAAGGTAACATTTATTTCAAATACTTTGTTTCAAGTCCTCTCATTCCTTCTTCATTTTAGGACATGGTTGAATCAACCATTGAATTTATGTGAAACTAATGTGTATGATAGATACGATAATACGAACAGCAATGTCAGTCAGGAGTCATTACCGGCCGACAAGAAACAAAAGAGAAATTAATTCTTCTTTATCAATTTTTATTTTGACTTGGTCAACCAAGAAGGTGAAGAGCGTTCCCTTCGTTATGATTATTTTTTTCTTTATTATTATTTTAAAAACTTTCTCTCAAAATAAAATATATGTTAATTGGTTCCTATCTAATAAATATCAAGTTGGGTGTTTACATAAATAACTGAATCATCACATACTTAAATGCTAAAATCAAAGTTTTCTTCCTGTTTAAAGAATAAGTATGTATACCATAGATATCTCATTTCTTTTATTTATTAAGTGCGTTTATTATACTACAAAATTTTTCCAAGAGAATTTTGAATTACACCACGACATGGCCGTTAAAATAGAAAACTTGGACATCATCACATGTAAAGTTAAAATAGGCTCTGTTCGGATTAAATGGATCGGTTTTGGCAGATTTCCGTACAGTTGAATCGTGTGTACTAAAATATTCACTTTTAAAGACAGGCTGATATTCGTAATGCAAACCATAGCGATGATTGTAATATTTTGTTGTATTTCCAATTGTTAATTTTAGATTAGTAGCTCCATCTAAACTATCTCTATGAGGGCTGACATGATTACTTGAGTGATAGGGCCAGGTTGAACTCACATGAAGGTTGACCAAAGATAGTCGATGCTCAGGCAATTCGAAATTAGACTCCAGTTTACAGTCATCCAGAGCCAAAGTACGTAAACCTTTAACTTGTTTATTCAAGTAATCTGAAAAAGTATCAGGAGTCTCTGAATTTGCTAAAGAGAGATGCTTCAAACGGGAAGGAGGTAGATTTTTGTCTGATTCGAGGTTTATTTCTGCAAACAATAGCGATAATGTTTCGAGTTTTGGCAGTAGAGCATCGTTTGCAACCAGGTTAATTACAAATGGCGCTTTTTCACCTCGTTTTTCTTTAAATGCGAGCTCGAGGAAAACCAAAGCAGATAATTCCTTGAAGCATTCGAGTTCGATTGGTGGAACATTCTTCAATTTTAGAGTCCTGATATTACCATGATTAATAAGCGACAGGTTCTTTGCAAGTATTCTTCTTGATAAGATCACATCAGCCTGGAAACATTCTAGCTTGGTCATATTTATATTTTCAAATATTCTTGTTGTTGAAAATGGCAAATCAAGTTCCAAACTCTTCAATGTCTGATTATTGTTAGAAATAAAATTAATAAATGCCTCTTCAATCTTTCTTTGATCACTGTCATTTCCAATACGTCCTTGAATAAAAAAAAATATGTGCTGTAAATTATTATATTTTTCTGCAAAATAGTTGATACTATCGATTCGAAAGCCATCCGTGTACTGAAGTCTATTCACCTGGAAAATCTTCAAGTTCTCTGTTGGCTGAATGATTCCCGCCTTATTTTCACTGCTATCTGATAATGTGCTGGAAAAAATGGTAAACGAAGAAAGTTTAGGAAGGTTCTTGTGAAGTTCTTCCAAATCGGTGATCTCGATATCTGCTAGCCCGACTTCGAGTTTTGTCAAGTTGGGTGCATTCTTTAGCCATTTACAGGTTCTTGTGAAAAGCGGGTCGTCAGAATCGGGAAAGTAAGTCATGCTAAGTGTTGTGAGTTTATGGAAAACTCCAGAATTCAACAAGAAAAGGAATTCATGTCTACAATCGTTTTTTATTATGGTCCTTAGATTGCACCTCCAATGTTCGAGCTGCTTACACTGATCTGTAGAATAGGGTTCTGAATGGCTATTTCGGCTCTGTTTTCCAATTATAATGCATGTAAGGTTTGGAAACAGTCTTCCAAGAGTCACATAGTCAGGGATATATCTCGATACCTGGTTCATAATCATTCGCTTGCAAAGTTTTCCAGATCCAGGGTTCTTTTCGGTCCTTTCGATCAATTTTTTAAAAAGTCGATCATAAGTTTTGGTACTCGATAAATCAATGGTTTCCAAGTCAAGTCCTAATCGTAAAATTTCAGCGAAACGACGGCACACCAGCATACATTTAACTTTATCCTCGTAATGTAAATGGGTAAATATAAGGGTGATAAGTTCTATAGATAGTCTATCCATTTCAAAAGATAGTTTGTTTTGACGAATTTAGGTAAAGAATATCAATTGAATCACATTTAAAAAAGGGGAGAGAGACGTGATATATATACAAAATGAAGATAATGAATGTATTGAAAGGGGCATATACTATTTTAAGGATTTTTTAAAATCATAGCGATAACAGTAGCAACAAGGACAATGGAATCTATATAAATATGAATGCATTTTACTTTGATTATGTGAGTCACTATAATGCTTAATTCTACTAATTAATATACTTTCATTTTTTTTTATCAATGACACCAGAGAAACAAAGAAAGTAATACAATTAAACAAGAGAACTCCTTTAGTAATTACTTTGAATAAGATTTTGTATCTGCATTTGATTTAGTAGCAAAAGCATATAGTATATTCAATAATTCATCAAAAACCATCAAGAAAAATATCTATCACTTTGGATGTTGGCTAACGAAGTTTTTTTTCTCGGAAGAAAAATAAAGTTACAGTCATTTACTCGGAGGGGGGTTATAAAAGTCTAAATATAGCACAAAAGGTGCAAACCTGTATCACCGCCTATTCACAATATGCACTTGACATTTCATTTTCAACCGAAGATTGTAAAGTATGAGCTTTTATGTAGCGCTTTAACTTTATTTGCTTATTTGTTTTTATTTTTTTCCCTAGTGGCAACGTCTTTAACTCTTGGTTTTAAAACTCGGAGTTTCTTGAAAAGATCGAGTGATCTAAATAATGAAGACATCAAAAGCAGATATGAGAAAGGACTAGGCTAGTGTAAAGTTATTTAATAAAACACTCGAATATATGTTCCATCATCAAATAACAGATATAACAAAAGAGACAGAAATATGCACAGGCTCAAAACGTGTTGCTACAAAAAGGAGGCTATTTTGGGATATTCCCGATTGATTGTTTACAGTGTAATTTATTTGGCGCTGGCGAAAAATCCAGGATTGCGTATGCGATTAGAGAGTAAATTTACTACTGATTTACTGGAGTTTAAATATTTCTTATACTAAGTCGTTCTAGCTGATACTACTATAGTTTATTAGGATATCTGGTAAGGCTCTGATATAGTAAAATTAAAGAACAAACTATTATCCTCATCAATGCTATAGTCAGTTACAATGTTCCATGTCATTTTGGTAGTCTTTTCAAACCACTTATACATATATATGCTGAGCCGAGCATGACATGTAAACAGATGGGCGCTTCTTAACGCTTCATATGGATATAGCGTGAAACACTGTTAATCAAAAGAATAAATTGAAATATAATAAATTGTAATGGTATTTGGAGTAACTTTAAAAATTAAGCTAAAAACAAGGGGAAAAACATTAAAAAGAAAATCACTTACAGTTACACCGTGTCAACTTCATTATCGCTATATTCTAAAATGACAAAAATTAAAAAAAGCTCTCTCCTTTTTTTTACAAAATGCAGCTTAATCCATTCTGTCTCAAAGGAGAGAATAGAATCTTTATTTGTAGCGACGTCACAAGCGATTTTTTTACATTATGAATGGTTCATCATTTTATTCTCATTTGTTTATTGTTTGTTTGTTTTTGTTTTTATTTTTTTCTCTTCATATTAAATATAATAAACCTCTCTTCTTTCTTTATTTCTTTATTTCTTTCTTTTATTCTATAATTACTATTATTACTATTATTACCTAATAACAAAATTTACTTTTAATATTTTATGCGAAGGTCAACTATAAGCAACTCTTATAAAAAAGCAGGAGGAGGAGTTCAGTCTGAGTTTGCTCTTCATTCGACATCTTGCACCTCGGAACAGGAAAGAGCAAGTGAACTGCTTGGAGCAGATCTAGCTGTTCTACCTTCAACCTCCACTTTTATTCTTGCCGGAAGAGACGATAAAAACGAGAAATTAAAGAAAAAGGCAAAAACGTTTCTGGACGAAAGACAGAAAATCAAGTCAAGAGCGCAGAGTTTATGGAGTTATATTGGCATGTTGAATAAACATAGTACTTTTACGTGTTTAAATATGAGACACTAATAGATTTTACAAATAGACGCCACAAACAGTTTTGATCAGAGTCGCTTCTTCCAAGAGCACGCAGAACAAGTATTCAATGTTGTCTATGAAACCTGTATGCAGCAAATTATAAAAATCAAACGTAAGGCTAGTGAATTATCGTATTGCTATAATTATGTTACCAACAAAACCCACTTTCTCCTACTCTCCTGCCCTCCCTTTCTTTTTTTCTGAAAAAAAAAACCTTTTCCCTTTTCTCTCCCTTTCTTCCTTTTTTTGCAAATAGATAAATCAGAGAGACCTCAGTCATGGAACTCCAAGGAACTTATCAACCTTCAAAAGACACTTGTATTATTAAGGAAGATATTTCTTTATGTACCTGAATTGATGCGGAACGGATGGCAACGGCAAAATATCGCAAAAATATTAGCACACATTTTAGATCACAAAAATCATCCAAGGTTACGGTCACTCGGTTTCCAACTATTGCTTTTGTGGTTAAACGATCAAACAGTGGAATATAAAGAATGCATGGATTTATTTGCCAACGCGATCCCGCTCAATGTATTTTCATTGGATAAAATTGAGGATGTTCCGCTGGGAGTTGGAGGAGGGGGAGGAGCTGCAACCGTCAACGAACACAACCAGGAGGAAAAGGAAAATCAGACAAAGCTGCATGCAAGTGGACTTCATTTCGTTAAAAAACTAAGAGAAAATCATACTAACAGCAGCAACAAAAAGAACTCGTCCGGAATAAAGTCAAATCAACTTGGACAAATTTTAATAAAAGGGGACAGTCAGCCTCCTCTTTTTCCGAACCCTACACAACCCACATTTAACGACTCGATTGGTTTGATCAATGTATTTATTTCTAATCTTATTCGTTTAGCCTATGTAGCCTCAGGTTCACCACCTCCACCAGACGAGTATGACTATCCGCCAGGTGATCACTTTGAAGCTGATGATGGAATTGCAACGGGTGTTGGTATTGATGCTGCAACTGCAAGTGCTAAATTCTTATTTAAAATATTTCGAACTTACTATATGACAAAGTTTGTTCCTTTAATATCAAAATCACTTGATATACAAGACAATATGAAAAATCAAGGTAACAATAAAACTTTTTTTTTTCTCTTTGGTATTCCTTTTTTTTTGTCTCTATTTGATTGATTTTAAGTGAATTAAATTATAACATGTATCCATGGCATATAAAAAAGAAGTGGTGGGATTTTCTTCATGTCCTCCATCCATCCTTCGATCACTTCTACGATTTCTTATTGGTTACTGTATTGACAACAACTGCCATTCTCGGACAACACAACAAAACGCATGGTCATCATCGGCGTCATCACCCGCTACACCGATCCTAAAATCAATCGTACTCTCATCGCATGAAAATAGAGAAATTCTACACGAGATATTGCGTCAATCGCTTGTTTTACCCTGTACAAATCCGAGCTATCGAGACATCACAAGAGGTGCTATACATATCCTAGGGGTTTGGATACTTGGTAGTGAAGATGAGCGTCCTTCCTTTTTAAGAAGATCATCATCATCATCATCATCATCGTCAGCCAACGTGATTATTTCTATTAACGATAATCCGGTAGAGATGCAACAGCAACAACAACATTGTGACGATAAGTCGCCATCTGTATCGTCACCATCATCAGCAAATGGATGCTATACAGAAGCCAACAAGTTCTTACGACGTTATTTATTAATGATTAGATTAATATTTGAAAATAACAACACAAATAAGGGTAATCAGGATGCAGTACTAGCGGCAAACGTTCAAAAATCAACAGTAATGATCGACTGGGAAGGTTTAGTTAGTTTATATAAAGACGCCATCAATTTATATCGTACCATCACTGTATCAAGAGGCGGTATTGATATCGAGTGGGAAAGTTGGTAAGAGATCAAGGGTTCCTACTTGATATTGCAAGTGATACTTAACAAATAATTAGGGAATTACTGCTTCAATGTCTGCTAGATATTCAACAATGGTTAATGAGCCAGAATGAGACAAGAATACCAGTGCAGAATTTAGCTAACGATATAGCGGATTATATATGGGAAACTTTATTTCATGCATTTATCAGAGCAAAAATTTCACACTTGGAATTATGGCAAAAACTGAAAGAGCACATAATCAACTCAATGTCGTGGTCGCAAACATTGAGTCAATGGGTGGTAAATTACTCTTACTTTTTATACATATTTATAAATATATACCTTAATATTTTATATACCTATATATAATAGAAAATTATGCACAAAGTAACAAGGCTCCTTTCTTCCCGACTTTATCAAGTAGAATACGACTCTAACCTTGATAAGTCACAAGTAGTAGAAGAGTCGCCAATAGAATTTGGAGGTCATTCGCGCCGATCATCTAATAGTAACATCATCGGTGCCGTTTTCGGAAGAGTGAGAACACGTTCGCGGCATCTTAGTATGCAAGGCGCATCACCAAACTCTAAACGCAGCAATGCTGGGAGACCTCTATCCACTGGTGGTGGAAACAGTGCAAGCGATAGTCAGCTTAATACTAATAATAATGATACGAAACATACCATGTACAAAGCGTCATCTCCTACATCAGAGCATTACCCATTTAACAATGAGACTAACAATAATACGCATCATTTACCTACACCAGAGGGCAGTATGTCATCTATTTTACGAAACATTAACAACACAACTTTATCGGAATTTGCAAGTTCATTTAATCGTAAATCAACTATTCTCTCCGCTGTCCCCGATGATGAACAGGAAGAAGAGCCTACAGTGAAAAAAGTCAGCGGTCATGGTCATAGCTCATCATATTCAGGTACGAGTAACAACCATAATACGTTCCCTAGTTCAAGCGGAAAGCGAAGTAGTTTTAATGGTGCTATGATTTCCGGAAATGGCGGTAGTTTAAACGGGGGACACACATCAGGTCCAAACTCCAGTGGTGCTGGTAGTGGCATGGGTCGTCGCACAATTAGTATTCAACAATTAGACACCTTGTGGCAAGATTCAGGCTCAAAGATAATGAATTTCGTACATCATGGATCGGATACACCATCAAATAGTTTCAAGAGCAATAGCATGAAAGAAGAGGAAAGAAGAATATTGGCAGAGTGGGATAGAAGGAGTGAGTCTAGCTCGAATGATAAATTTGAAGAGGGCTCGCTTAAGGTAAAAAAAAAGAAAATCTGAGAAAGTTATGAAACTAAAAAAAATGATGATCTGCTAGTCCAATCGTACTTCAACTTCAGCGGTTTGGCCTGTGGTTGAATCCATTTCTATGCCAAGCCATTCTAATTCGGCAACTGAAAAATTACCCTCAAACTTGGGATCTTTTAGAAGTACCGATTTTCTGAATCTTGGAACGACCACATTTGATGGTACATACGTGTTATCCATATGGAAGAATATGTTTTTGGCTATTGGAAATATTAACAAAATAGAGGTAATATATACAGAGTATATTAAAAGTATCCCTTTTCTTAAATTCTTATTCTCTCTCTGCTTATCTAGGGACCACAAAATCATGCTACTGCTATGCAATGTTTAGTTGATATTTGGGATATATTTCATTATGTAAGATCTCAACAACCATACAGCAATGTTCCCATTCCATCCATGTACGAATTTGCTCCTTGGTTATTCCAAGCGGCAGATCTGCCAAGGTAAGCATCCAATACTTTAATAAGAAATGAAAAGCAAGCACCCTTATCGGTTTCTGAAAACTTATATGTAGCGAGTATAACACTGGAAAATCAGCAGCATGCGGATGTCTTTGTCGACTTGTATCTCGACAACCAGAAGAGACAATATCGGAAGGTTATTATGCTGCCTTTTATAAAGTGATACTAAACGGTCTGGCACTCAGTGATACCGGCATCGTCCGTTCCATCTTGTTAAACTCTGAACGCTTATTCAGCTTTCCTTTACCGGGAATTCACATTTTAATTCCTCCTTTTATCAATGCTATTGAGAAACAGGTACCTTTTTTTTGTGACTACTGAATTTTATTTATCAACTAACTTGGGGAGTGCATAGTTATTAAGTAGTCAGAGTTCATATCATATTCCATTTAATGTGCGAAAGAGCTGTATTACCATTTTAGGATCACTTATATCGACCTCCAACCATTACAAAGATGTTATCATTGAGCTTGAAAATACAGAAATGATCCAGTGCATTCGAAATAGTTATAATATTGTTGGAGTTGGAAATAGCTTTGCACTCAAAGATGTGAAAGTTTGGTTGAAAAACATATTTATTCAATTGGCTACAGTGGGTGCGTTTCTACCTCAAAATGAGGGGGATATTGAAATCCATTGTATGTTATTGAGTTCTTTATGTACATTGGTTTTGGATGAAGTGCTATGTTCTGAAAGGTATGATGGATTATTTATTTCTGTCAATTTAGCATTAACTTACAAATATATATAGTCCCCAAAAAGAATTAACACATGATTGTATACTTCTCTTGGTCAACCACTTTTACTGGTGTAGTATTCCTATTGTTAATACGGTTGCTGATTCTCTTAATACATTCTCTCAAATTTACAATAAGAAATATGATCCCGATGGTGTATGTATTTTATATGCTTTTGATTTTGTCTAGTAAAAAAATAATAACCTTCTCCATAATTTAGGTCATTATACAGGAGATATTAATGCGTATTACGGATTCCATTCATGTTCACTTGAAATATTATGAGAAAAACACAAGAGGAGGACGGGGTTTTATTATTTCTAAGCTTTTCAGCTGCCTATTAGAGTGGATCATGGTGATCGACCCAGCTTTGCTTACTGAAACAGATCTTTTCGATATTGTATTTGAAGTAATTGAAGCAGCATTGCAGACAAATGTGGTAATGAATATCTATGATTTATCGACGATTAGATATGACTGACTGTTGGTTAATATTAAAAAATAGGATGTGACTGAAAAACTACTACGTCGTCCAAGTAGCCGCCGTAAAACTAAAAAGACAACTTCGTTCAAGTTCAGAATGCCATCGGAAAAGAGGCCCTTAATATACCATGATTTGATTAATAACATGATTGGATCTGATATTATAGAAAATGATCAAGATTATGTCAAGGTAAGAACAATAAAATGAGCAGCAATGGAAAAATTCTCCTAAAAAGAAAAATTTATTTTCAATGAATTTAGGAATCTGCGGAGGCCGTATTACTACATTTGCTTCATCATTTTAATAATTTTGCTCCGCCATATGGACCAGCCATGATTCACAGGTACATTGGATTTTGGTCTTACGTTTTTCTTCTATTCTTAATTTTTTTCATAATGTTAGTACCATTATCGGACCTGGAGTCTCACAGGACGAGATAGATTACAGTCAATATCAATATTTTTCATTTAATGATACAACTATCATTGCATTTGTCGAGTCTCCGAAAGGTATGTCTATTATTTTTTTTCTTTAAAAAAATGTTTTCTAAAACATAAAAATAAACTTTATTCCGTTTTAAGGAGGGCAATCCCGAATGATCATTCGAGACTTGACAGGACGCTATGTCTGGGACGCGCAAATGGAACCAAAATATGTCGATGAATCTGAATTGAAAAGTAAGGAGGACGATGAAGAAGAGAAAACAATATATTCTCCTTCTTCATCCTCCTTGGATGGTGAAAAGCAACAACAGTACCAGAAATATGCATTGAATCAAGATATTTGTGTTCAATCTTCTAGCGAAATGTAAATTTTTTGTTGCTATTATTGTTATATTATCGTGATATTGACCATTTCTATAAATATAGCATCGAAGACATTGTCTCAAATGTAACAATATCAACCGATGATCCAATGTCTAACCTACTAGAAAAGTAAGTATTATCCATTTAATTTCGTAACTGAAAGAAAGAAACAAAAGAAGTAACTTGATTCGAAATGTTTAGAATTGGGGATAGATACCCGGATTGTTTTCTGGAACAAAACATGACAATAAATCCGGATAATGAAATTTCCACCTCTCACAACAAACTACTGGCTAACTTGGGTGAGAAGTTAAACACCTACTTGAAAAATGAGGCACAAAATAACAAGGAACATGAATCCGATATGTAAGTTGATAAAATAAAGGGCGATTACCAAAAAAAAAAAGATGTAAGAATATCAAAATATGAATAAAGGTGTACTCATCTTTCTCTCTCTGTATTAATATAGACGACTATGGTATTCAAAGATGAATATTTTACGTAAAAAAGAAAGTGAAGGACAAGTAAAGCGTGGGGAATCGATGATCAAAGACGAATTACTAGAACAATTCAGTCTGAAAAAAGATTTTCTACCCGCCTTTCCCCAAGAGGTAGAGAACCCTAATGTCCCTTTCCAGCAGAGCCGTCTGCTAATGAGCCATATGGGTTTCATCCATTACGATCAATTAAAGGACGGAACCTTTCAAATGCTAAACAAAACTCCCGCATTATATCGTGACTTGCGTGGTTTGGACCGCAAACATGGGTAGAACATTTTCTCTTTTTCGTCATGATCTGCTGATAATTAATTTTAAAATTTCCTTTTTATACATTAGACGTGAAATAATGAAAATAGGACTGATTTATGTTGGACTGGGACAGGAGGATGAGCAGAGTATCCTTCAGAATAGTAAAGGTTCCGAGAAATACAATGCCTTTGTAAATAGTCTAGGATGGGAAATAGATATTGCCACTCACACCGGTTACTTGGGAGGTCTAGAAAGAAACCTGACGAATGGTACACGGGCAACTTATTATTGCTCCTCAGCTACCGAAATGATATTTCATGATGTTACCAAAATGCCAACGGATATCTCAGATTCAAAACAGCTTAAAAAGGTAAAAGCAAATAATAGTACAATAATTAAGCAAAATTATAATTTTATAAATTATCAAAAAAAATCGTATGTGTGTACTAATAAAATCGCTGTTGTCTTCCTTCATGTCAAAAAAGAAACGACACATCGGTAATGATCACGTGCATATTGTATGGAATGAACATGATCGCGATTACAAAATAGATACGATAGGGGGAGATTTTGGTAATGCACAGATCATAGTGACACCCCTGCCCAGTAACCAATATTCCATCCAAATATACCGAGATCCAAAGGTAAGAAGAAAACAAAAACATTCTCCTACAACAGAATTTCCATAGTTTATTATTTTGGCGATGATGTTGTTTCAGCAAATTCAGATTTGAAATAAATCATATTCATCCTATATTTTTTTAAATTACAGATTCCCTATTTCGGGCCGCTTCTGGATCGTATGATTGTGTCACAGGCAACACTTGGACCCTTGGTACGATCAACAGCTATTGACGCATTTCGCGCTTCTGTCCATACAAACCTTTACTCGTTTTATAAATGCGTTTATGCACAGAGATCTACTGATGTAAAAACTATTATCAATCGACATAGAACAACCAATTGGTAAGAAAAAAGAGATAAGATAATCATTTAATATAAGCTTTTCTTCTATGTTTTACCTTGTTTATGGAACTCAAATGTCATTTCCTTCTTATTGGATAGGACTTACATGCAATTCATAGAGAAGATTTTTTTACCGGAAGACTAGGCTCAGCATAAAAGTGGAAGAAAGGAATAGAAGGAAAGAAGAAGAAAAAACTTCCCCACAAAAAAAAGAGCATAAATCCTAAATAATAATTATATAATAATTTTCCTTTCAAACCTTCTAATTTTCCATTTTCGATAAAACTATATATATACCTCTCGCTTTTTTTTTCTCTTTTCCTTTTAGTTCTCATTATTTTATATATTCTTCATCAATTTAGTCAACCCTTTCTTATCCCTTTCTTTAAATATCTATATATTCTTTGTTAAGAAAAATCAATAATATCATTAAAAATGCATTCTATTTGCACTTCACTTTCTGAATGGCCACTCGAGGAAAATGAAGAGAGACAGATCATGTTGGCTGTATCCCAAGCAACGACACCAATTTCAGAAGAAGAAGAAGAGTTTGGATCCCCTGCATCAACCTATTTCTCTGATAAAAAATTACTTCAATTGGATCATCAAATGCGCCAACACTCTATTTCCACTTCCTCATTAAGATGTCCTATTTGTCAACGCCGATTTCACTCAATAGGAAATCTATCTAATCATAATCAGCTCTACCATTAAAGAAAAAACAACAGCGATAAAATTAACATTTTATAATACCCTCATTCTATAATGGCAATATAATATTCAAAATCTACGATCAGAATATACATATTTACACATTTTACCTTCAGCATAACCGGATCTCGTCCTTGCTTGCCCCTTCCCCTTAGTTTTTTTTTTGTTACCCAACCTCCTTTTTTTTCATAATTCATAATAAAATTGAACATATTTTCACTTTTTTTTTCATATTAGTATTCATATCTCAATCTACTCTATTTATATATATAATATAAAGGTGATTTTTGAATTCCGTAGAATACGTTGTATACCTTACTTTGAAATAGGAAAAAAAAGACTCTTATTAATTGAAAACACTTTCCTATCAATTTTTTTACCCAATTCATGTCAAACCGAACTATCATCCTCTTGGTGTTTTATTTCATTGGTTTTGTCTTTTCATACCAAGACTTACCATTAGCGTCCCTAGATGTACTAGCAAGGGCCATCCAACCCGATCGCCTCTCCGTGAATAGCACCCTGATGAAACCACTCATGGTCAAACGTGTTTCTGGTACCCCAGGTAACGCTCATGTGCGAGATTTTATTGCCAATCATTTCCTGGATTTGGGGTGGGAAGTAGAACTGAATCAATTTATCGATAAAGATACACCGTTGGGTCCTAAAAAATTCACCAACATTATTGCCACAATGAATCCAAAAAGCACACGCCATTTGGTATTGGCCGCCCATTTTGATTCTATGCTCGCCACTGGATTCGATTTTGTAGGGGCGTCGGATAGTGCAGTTTCTTGCGGGGTTCTGATGCACCTGGCAGAGGTGCTGACGGGTCTTACTAGATCAGGTCAAATTAAGGCTATTTTGCCTTTGACATCGGTGCAAATGATATTTTTTGATGGTGAAGAGGCGTTTGTAAAATGGGGTCCTCACGACTCAATTTATGGGGCAAGGTAACAAAAAAAAACAAAAAAAAAAGTCGAATCTCATGTCTTCTTTTTAACTTAAATGAATGATTTAGGCATGGGAATCAGGTTCTCGCTCCGTCAGCCCAACATCCTTTCATAAAACGAGCTAGACAAGATAGATCTCCTCGTCTTACTCGACTTGCTTGGAACCACACAGACAGCAATTCCGAGCTATTTTTCTTCCACCAACAATATATTCCATAAAATGCTGAATCTCGAGAAAAAACTTGATAAACTTTATATACTTAATAAAAATGCGCGCAACACCGGTGTACCTCTCGGACGGATATTTGATCCCAACTCCCTTGCTACCTTCAAGGGTGATTACATGGAAGACGATCATATTCCCTTCTCGGAGCGTGGGGTAAAGGTGCTGCATATGATTCCGTATTCTTTCCCTTCTATTTGGCATGACGAAGGAGTAAGTTTTTTTCTTTTTTTGAAATATGATGCACATAGTATTTTACTTTTTTTTTCTTTTAATTTAGGATACACCGGATTGCATTGACCAATCAGTAGTTGAGAACTTGGCTGCTATTATATTTTGCTTTACAGTAGAGTATTTAGAGCTGGAAATCTTGATATAAAATTTCTATCGAAAAGGAAAATAAGCAATACGAGAAATTTAATTGTAAGACATCAAAAAAAATATAATGTCGAATATAATGATTAACATCTAAGGCTCGGCTTATAGAACATTAGCCTTGATATCATCATGAACAAAAAAAAAATAGAAAAGAAAACTACTTTTTAATAGGCTCATACAAATAGCCATTTCATTGTTTTTAAATATTCCAATTTGATCAGTAAATAGATCGGTCGAGTATTCAATAAGGAACTGTAATAAAGAAATGCTTCATGTGATTAAACAATAATGGTTTGGGTTGCAGGCTATGGTTTTTTAAAAGAAAAAGATGTTTCAAGTTCAGATAGGTTTGCCAGTAAGTATGGTATAAATCAATACCGTGTCCAAAATTAAATTTATGGGGTCACATTTATAATATTGAGATCACCTTCTTAACAAGATTAAACTTTTAATATTTGAAATCAGCTTTAAAAGATTGCGGGAAAAAAAGCCTATCTCTCGGTATGGGTTTTGTTCATGATTATATCTCTACAAAATTGCTGAAATGTTTATTCTGCTAGAAACAGTAAGAATAAAATACCCAATTTTCTTTATACCTATAACTATAGCTACTCAATACCTCGAAAATCGAGAATGTAGCAGAAAAAGAAGCTTGTTTACTCGAGTAAACCATCTTGGGGTTAAACCAATTGCTAAATAAATATAAACAAATAAACAGACAAGAAATAGGAAACAGTACATTGATCAGAAGTATCATATAAAATATTTTTTTCGAGAAACCTCAGAGCTATGTTTGGGGACACTTTACTTTCTCAGACTCTTCAAAGCGCCTGAATGAAATCTACATCGCCTATACCTTCTATATATATATATACTATGTTTACAAAGTGTATAAATTAGAATGCATTATAATAAGATGGAAACCAAAAATGTAATTGTTCACCTCCAAAAGGAAATAAATATTATTGTGTACGAGCACAGACCATACACTATTAAGAACGTTCAAGGAGCCATCACTTTTTATATCAACATTTTCTAGATTAATCAATAGCTTTATAATAGACTGTTTTTGAATCAAAGTATATACAGAATTGAACCTGGTAAGACATCAGGTCAAGAACAAAGTAGAAAGAAAGATAATTACATGTGCCATGTTTGGCAATGAAAATATGAAGTAAATAAGATATACCCCCTTTGGTAATTTTTTTATTTCTTTCCACACATACTTTACATAAATTATGCAGCTACAATATTAAAGTGCACCTTAGACGAGATTCTATCAAATTTCTCGAGTATTTTCTTGTATTTATTTGCTTTCCCTCTTTCTTGCTTTCTCTCTCTCTCTCTCTCTCTCTCTCTCTCTCTCTCTATTCCTCTTTTTTAAATTTTCTTTCTTCCTTTACTTTATCTATCTACTTATCTATAAACACTAATATTAGCAAACCAACAATAAAAGATGCCGAGCATCAACGAAGCTTTATTCATCTTGGTGGTTGTGATTATCTTCACATTTGTCCTTTTCTCACTATATCTACTCATCAACAAAGCAAACAACCGAAGACGAGAACTAAAGGATTTAGAGCAACGTTTACACATGCAAGAGCAACTTCATCTATATTATTTGGCAGAGCATGCGAAATTAGATGTCATGGAACCCGCCATAGTAAAGGAAGGTCATGTAGTAAAGCAGAAAGAAGAAAAGCATGAGAAATCACCATTACCACCACTGCCACATGAGAAGCCGATCATACAAGGTGGCAAGCATGATTCTATTCTTAAAAAAGTGTATGGCTATCGTAACGCATCCACATTACCACCCATACCACCACCTCAACAGGTAACGAGACCAAGTGCGGCAAGACCACCCTCTTTTCTACCAATGAAGGACAGACCACGTTCGTTTATTAGTGAAACAAAAGGAATTTTGCCTCCCGCATATACTGATTATTCAACATCCATTCCAATAAGTGATGAAAAGTAAAAAAAAAAACGGAATCGAGCCATACATGGTTACTCGAAGAAAAAAAAGCTTTTTTTTTTTTTTTTCGATCAGCTTTCCCTTCATTCATCATCACCCGTCCCCTTATTTTTGAAATTTTTCATTTTTCCCTCCGTCTTTGTTTCATTTTTCAACATAAATCATTTTTATGAGTGTTGCATGCATTTACTCTAATATTTTTTTATATATCATTTTATAAATAAACGAAATATCTTATTTTAGTCATTCTCAAAAATTAGAAAGAGCGAGAGATGCTATGAGCGTTTTATTTTTGGAAAGCGTAGTGGGGTTATAATAGGGTTGTCATATTTTCTGTGTCTGTAAAAAAAGTTTTGAGTTTTTTTTTTACCAATTGAGTGAAGAAACCCGCCTTTCAATTATTATACATAAAAAACACTTATTGTTTATTAATAAGACTTGTTTGTTTTGTTTTCCAAATGACAAGCTAATTTGTTTTCAATTCAATTTATTACTTTTCCTATTTTTGTTCTTATTATTATTTTTCATTCAAATGAATGCCTATATTATTGTATTCTTCTATTTCTTTATTCTTCTCATTCACTCTCTTTTGAAGGATCACTACTCTTCTAACAAAGAGATGAATTTTCACTGACAAAAAAAAGGGGGATAAGGGGGGAATTCTTCGACATATTATTATATAATATTTATGCATGTGAATCACTATAGAAACTCGGATCATTAAATATATAAAAATATGCGTCATTAGGAAGATACTTTTGATTTGTTTCCTCTTTTTATGATTCTGTTTCCCACAGCTATTATTTACATAATAGGCTATCAATGAGGTCATGACTAGTGCTTCATTATTTTTTAATGATCTCTCTTTTTTTTAAGAGAACACATGGGAAAGTAAAAATACAAAAAATGTCCATCTGTCGTTTTATTCTGTAAAAAAGAACTGATTTTCCAGGGAACAGAAGGGCTATTAAAATGTGCCATAGTTTCCCCTATTCTACCTCCAGAAAGGGGAAAAAAGAAGTGAATTGATTCCCTTTTTTCTTTCGCGCAGATATTAAAGTCACTTGATGGTGTATTTTACCGAATAAAGATATAAATCGAGGTACTTTTGAATGCATCATTGAAAGGTCTAAATAACGCCACTGATAGAAAGATGGTTAGTGCCTGATTTAAAGATCACGTTGATTTTGTTTGAATATTTACAAACTATGTTTATGACGAGAACTCATTTTAATGAAAGGTCATAAAGTTCGTCTCAGTCGCTTTGAAAGGCGCACAAGCCTTTTTATTTATAGTAGAACCTCAGATAAGGTTTTTTTTTTGAAGTTCGGCCCAACATCATGAACCCTCTTTTGTTTATATATTGTGAGAAAATAAATGCTCATCGTGAGTAAAAGGATAGTTTTATTTCATGATCTTGATGCAAAAAAGCACACAACTCATTTCTATTTCAAATGCCAGAATATGTTAACTGTTGTTACTTTTTTTTTAGGACTTGAGCTAGAATTTTAATTTCGATATCTTATCAGATATGTTTCTGTTTCGTTTTATATTTATCTTTAATAAAGGAAAAAGAAAAGATAAGACATGAGTAAATTATGCACATCGGAACGATCTGCAGTGTCACTTTGTTTTCTTTTCGATCATATCACACACAGTCTTGTGTTTGTGATCTTGTCTTTTTTTGTATTTATTTTTCCTTTTTGAGAACACTGCCATTCTCTACTTCTTTGATATCAAAACACGAAAAGTAGTTTTAGTTGAATGACCTTTTATTATGAGTGATATTCAGGTCCATTTCGTTTTGTACTTTTTTTCTTTTGAAATTGAAGATATATTTAGATATTAATAACCAATAATAGCTATGTGATACAAAGTCAAGTACAGAAAAAATATAGATCGCTTTCTATAAGTTAGAATTGTTACATTTTTATTTCAAAATGGAAAGCACGGATTTCATACGCGTCACATGATGAAATAAGATCTGAAAACCTTAAACCGTTTTTATTAGATAATAATGATTTCGAGATAAAAAGACATGATAAAAGAAAAAGGAGTTTTCTATAAGTAATTAAAATTACAATTTTTTTAAAGAAGTATTATAATAATAATAATAATAATGTACATATAGTTTGTTGGTTAAAGAATATGCCAAAGTTTTCTTTCTTTGGCATTTTGATCTTCTTATACCAACCAACTAATGGCCTTCTTCCACATGGGACGATCAGCTTCAGCCTCAGCGTCTTTCTCGATGTCGAATCTTGTAACACGACCGGTATCGAAGTCTTGAAAAAAAAAGAGAGTAATTAATTACAATTTCTATGTTAAAAAAAAAGTAAAAGATGACTTACCAACTTCCTCCAAAGGAATGACCTTCTTTCTTGTCACAAGCTTATGAATAACATAACACAAGATAAAAGGCACAATACCAATATAACTGGTGAAGAAAGTGACGGTATCCCATTGAGGATAGAATGCAACGTAGCCCTGTCCCAAAATAATTAATATACAAAGAATGGAAGCAAAGAGACCACTGTATGGGTAAAGGAAAGCATGATAGGGGAGTTCATCGAGACTACGTCCTTGACGAATGAAGGCACGACGAAAGCGAATATGTACAGCGGCAATACCACACCAACTGATAAAGCCGGAAACTGCTGTGATGCCCAAGAACCAAACAAATGCAGCAGAGGCACTAATTTATGATCTGATGAGTTGGCTGATCCTATTCATATGTATATATATGTTTCATACCTATAGATGGAAACAAAGACACAAGCAAAACCAATGACGGATGAGAAAATAACAGCACTGTTTTGAGATAAAAAAAAGGGTGAGTAAATCTGCTATATAAAAAAATGCATATAATTTGCCTACTTGTAAGGAGCACCATAGCGATTGACCTTTGCAAAGAAAGCAGGAGCGTTACCATCACGGGCAAGACCCAACAAAGTACGAGCAGTGGTATACAATGAAGAATTGGCAGCGGACAAGACACTAGAAAAAGCAATGGGATGTTTAACAAAACTGCTGTTTTTCTCGGGTTTTTAAAAAATGAAGTCTCTATTATTACCTTGTAAGCGTAACAGCGTTAATAACATGAGCACCAGCGTCGATACCACCCAATGTAAAGACCAAAGTGAATGAAGCGGTAGCGGCAGTATCATCACTCGAAGTTAAGCGAGGATCATCATAAGCGACACACAAACCTAATAAAAAAATAGTGACAATATAAAAGAAAATAATACGCCAAAAGGTATTTTTGATGGCACGAGGAACTGTCTTTGTGGGATTCTTTGCCTCACCAGCGGTGATACCAACTAAGGAAAAAAAGAATATTAGATCAGCCTTTGTGCATTTCTTTTTTATTGATGTTGCTACAAAAGATCATTACCAATTTCGGTACCCTGGAAAGAGAAACCAGCAGAAAGCAAGACACTAATAGTACCGAGTCCTCCATTGTTAAAAGCACCAGGGGATTTCCAATACCTAAGGAATTTCATAAGTCTGAGTTACAAAAGTGATGAAGAAGTTGGCTATTAAACTTACTCAAAGCCAATGACTTTGTCTCCCAGGGCACCTGCTGTTACAAGAATAGCTAAAAAGGAAGGAGACAACAGATCAATTCCCATTTTCTTATGACACTAACTCTATTTCGTATTTTACCAATGACCATGAAAACAATAACAATCAAAATCTTGATCATAGCAAACCAATACTCGAGTTCACCATAAATTCTATAGAGATGGATTAGAATGGATTAGAATGCGTTTGAATCCGCCCTTACCTAACACTTAAAAGATTGACAAAGATAATGATAAGCAAAAAGATAGTCGACCATGCAGCATCAGGCATAACTTCTTTCCAAAACTTGATGATGGTAGCAGCCGCAGCGAGTTCTATTAAAAAATATAAGGTGAGTGTTTCGTTTTCCCTTTAGTTTTTCTATTTGCAAGACCGTACCAGTAGCAATAGAGACGGCCTTTATAAATTAAATTTAAGTTAGTTTAACGGACGATTAAAAAGATCTCTAATATCTACTCACCCACTAAAAAACAATAAAATGATCGGAGGAGGTTTTTGTAATGGAAAAATAAAAGTAGGTGATCAATTTTGAGTCATTCTATCTTTTTAAGTAAATTCATTA
>VCJG01004129.1:25926-36075 GCA_024140375.1 Backusella westeae | reverse complement strand
TTAAAGTGCCGCATTTTTTATTTTATTTTTAGTAAATTCTCTTTTTGAAAAAAAAAAAAAAAGCTTAAAGTGTGGATCATCGTAAAAATAGATTAAATGACTTCATTTTGTTTCATTAAGTGATCATCAATTACGGATCCAGTTACATTTCAAATAAATGCAGAGTTTATTTTTTGATTTAAAGATATATATTACTTATTTAGATTGAGCTAAGAATATCGCATTGGCAATGGCAAAAAAAATAATAGTATCGCTATTTTTTGGAAATTTATATACAAGTGCTGTATTGACAATAATGAAGAATGCTAGAAACACTTTCATTTCATTTATATATATATTAGTATTTATCAGGTCCCTTTATACATCTTTACGTTTACTTACCAAAACTGGAGAGGACAGGTTATGCTTGGGGAATTAAGCAATTGGATCGGTTTTGGTAGGTGAAAGAAGATACATATGGTCCTTGAAGCATTAAAGTTTGAGTATGATTGCAAAGGGACTAAGTCACGGGATTATATATTATTAAAGGTAGGAGAATGATCAGAAGCAAAAGCTTTGGAAATCTCGGCAAAGGTGGAGACTTTAAATGATATCAATTTGCAGATCCAGTCAATAGAATATTCAGGTTGAGTGTGGGTGGAAGGGATATATCATAAGCGTAGTTGTGGACATAAATCCCAGAGTGAGCAAACACGAATATGCATCGAAGTGCTACTTCCAGTTTTCGTAGTAGTGCCAAAAATTTTATTCATAGCCAATAGAGTAAACATATTTGATGAAAAGTACAACTTTTTTCACCAAAATGGTGTTTCCGATAGAGTAAAGTTTAGCCAAATAGTTGAATTCAGTGGTGACATTTACAAGTCACTTGGTTTTGGTAAATATTAAAGCTTGAAATATATATATAAGCAAAGTATGTTATATAAATGGTTTGAATAGTAAATACTTTACACATGAGCAACAATTTTAAAGGTGTCTTTCTTCGAAATGAAGTTCGCTCTTGGACAGATATGACTTGCTTATTATGTAATAGCAATCAATTAGTGTCCTTCTTTTTATACAACACTCTCCAAGGCTTACATTTTCTTTTCAAGAGTCTCCATTGCAAAAGTTTCTTGTAATGGATGGTAATGTTGGTTTTGTATTCGCTTGTATTTGAATTTGATTGTTCACATTCCAAATTTATGCGCTTTCAAAAGCTTTTAAAGGTTTAGGTCATTGAATAAAGATTAATGATATTTTGAATGCTGCTTTTAAAAAAAATCAAATCATTTCGAAACTTCACAAGAAATCCTTAATTTGATTTCGTCGAAGGTATCTGTTGTGGGCATTTTAGAACATTTTTGGAATTATAAAGTATTTCATGTATCGATTTCACAATAAGAGTACTTGAATGGATCAAGAGTTTTTGGGATATTCAAAAGCTTTGTAATATGATTGTTGTTCTTAAAAGACAAGTTGCTAAATTGGATAAAGAAGACAATAGTAAATTCATATGGATAGTATGTCAACTAAAGTGCAGTATTTAAGTGTGTATGAGTTAAAAGGAAGAAGAAAGATAAAAAATACTGTTTTTTTATGAAATAACAAGTTTTTTATTTACATTCACACGATAGCCAAGTCCATCCAAGCCAACGAAAAACATCAAACACAAATATAACTGTACATATGGTCTAGCATTCGCTGTCATCTTTGTTTACCAATGTGTAGTCTTTTGGTATACTTCTTCTATTTATTCAATAAGATCTAACTGATATAGCAACAATATTCTTGAGCCACTTGACCAGAATTCAATCTTAACGTACTAATAGGCTAAAATGATACTTGTGAACAAAAAAAAGATATAAATACTATCGAAATTTTAGATTTTTTTCGGTATTCCTTTTAGCTTGACTACATACTTACTTATTGCCAATGAATTTCTCACTTGTTGCTGCTACCATCTCTGCTGTTTCATGTGCTCAAGCCACTGTATATACCGCTACGTTTCCTGCTTTTGATGATACCTTTGGCTGTTACAATGAATTGGTTAAATTTAATTTTTTTCTTTTCTCTCTCTGCCTAAAATTATCTTGTCCTACCAGCTGTTTCCTCACCAGGTTTTCCACCAGTTTATCTGTCTATTGAATGTTCACCCAAATGTCCACCACTTTTCATTTATGGACATAGAAAAAATAAAGAATGTAGTTTCATGAGATTACTTGTCTTTATCTACTGAAAGTTTAGTTTACATTTTCATGACTTTGAATTGATTCACATTTTTCGTGACACATTCCTCTTCGTGCTTTGATGTTGAATGACCTTTTATCTTGTTCAATTGAAAACAGAGCACTTAAACTATGTTTTATCAAAATATTATATATATCAAGCACGAAAAAAGATCTGAGAGTTTGGAGAAAATACTTGAATCATAAAAAAAAATTTGGGGATACATTAATCAGGATTAGGCTGTATTCGATTTTACAAATAGCAACCCAACCATGTCACACAAAAACATTGCAGAATTTGCTAAAGGATACTTCGCTACTTTTTTTTCTATTCATACACACAATTGACTATAAATGCTTGATGTGTATAATAAGGGATTTTTGTATGCATTATCAGTAAAGAAAGGAAACTTCTCTATCAACAAAACATATTCGCCATTCAATTTTAAAGTTTCTAAACACAAAGGCTAAGTGATTTGTAATACATTGGCGCAAGCTATTTTATTTTTAGTTCCCACTTCTAATTTTTATATTTTTCTTTCTCTCTCTCTCTCTCTCTTTCTCACATTTTCTTTAAAGAAACAATGAATAACGAGATTGAATGTATGTATTGAGTAGAAATATATTGAAAACTCATTTAAACATAAATGAACAACAAATGGAAGAGTGACGTATTTACAATTCTTTATTTTTCTATAGACAAAGCACTCAATATTGATTCTGATATTTTAGCAAAGGCATGGGACGGGGATGCTGTCTCTCAACTTTTACTAGGAAAAGCACATTTTAATGCAGTATACACCGAAGAAAACTGTTTGAATGCTTTTAACTGGATCCATCTCTCGGCAGAACAAAGCAACATGGAAGCTCAATACAGATTAGGCGATTTATTTGCGCTTGGTCAAGGAACCCCAAAAAGTTACACGAATGCATACGAATGGTACACAAAATCAGCTCTTCAAGGATACAAAAAAGCGTTGATTAGAATCTTTAATCTTTATCAACAAGATAGAAAGATGTACACCCGTGGAATGTTAAACTTGGAAGAGGACGAATGGGCTGTTTCCATATTTAATAAAGAGACCAATGTTAGGGAACTGAACGAATGCAGACTAAAGCACTATGAATCCAAATTGAATCATGCCATAGATTATTACACTGAACTGTTCAACGTGCTGAAAACCGGAAATCAAGAAGATCCAATTACCTCATTCAAACTAGGATTCCTCTACCAGTATGGATACGGTGTCAAGAAATGTATTAAACTAGCAATTGATTATTATAAAGAGGCAGCTGAAAAGGGAAATACAAATGCCCAATACCATCTTGGCTATTTATACGAGAATGGTACAGACATTAAATTCAATTACCGCCTTGCTCTCAAATGGTACCGTGGTTCTGCTACAAGTGGAAACATTGCTGCTCAGAATGCCTTGGGTTATTTCTATGAAAAAGGGTTGGCTACAGAATTGAATTTTGAAGGTGCAATCTACTGGTATACCAAGGCCGCTAATGCTGGTAATTCGGATGCTCAGCTGACTCTTGGTAAACTCTATCGAAAAGGTGAAGGAGTTGACAAAAACATATCTCAAGCAATCAAGTGGTATACTTTAGCTGCTAGTCAAGGAAGTGGTGCGGCGCAAAACTGCTTGAATCAACTGTATCAATTATATCAAAATGGGAAAACAAGTCAACTTTCTGGTGTCGAAAACAATAGAGGTTACGTTGGAGAACATCAAACCAAACCAACTCTCCGTTCAAAGCTACAAGACGACATTGAAAAATTGAACGGCCCTCCGAATATAACGAAATCGAAGGAACTAGAATTGAAGGAACTAGAATTGAAGAAACTAGTCGAACACGCTCTCAGAACTGATGGAAATGCTATGTACAAGATCGGAATGAAATATTTTAATGGTGAAGATTTTACTTGTGACAAAGAAACTGGTTTCCAATGGATGAAAAAGGCTGCAAAGGCTGGTTTACCGGAAGCGCAATACCAATTTGGTCTCTTGAGATTTGAAGGCTTAGGTTTACGTAAAGATATGGAAGAGGCTGTTGAATGGTTTAATAAATCTGCTCTCAATGGCAACGTGAATGCATTGCTCAAGTTAGCTGGATTTTACGAGGGCGGAAAATGCCTCGAAAAAAAGAAATGCCTCGAAAAAGGGAAATGTGCCGAAAAAAATATATGTGTCCAAAAAAATGTCTACAGGGCCATTAAATTGTACGAATACGCAGCTGAAAATGGAAATTCGGACTCTCAAATTAGACTTGCAGATATATATGAAAAGGGGGAATTGACTGACCAAGACCTACAGAAAGCAGAGAGCTACTATGAACTAGCGGTTAATTCTTTTGATGAACATCAACGATATCAACGTGCATTAAGATACATGAATGGTACTTTTGGATACTCGGATTATGTAAAGGCGTTTGAATTGTTTAAACAGATAGCAGATGAAATACCTTACAGTATCTACAATATTTTTTCACAATCTATGTTCACCCATTACGAAGAAATGGATTGTATTAGAATGCTGGATATGCTTATTTTAGTTTCAAAACGAGGTGGTCAGGAAGCATGCTACTACATTGGTTACTTTTATGAAAAAGGGATTACTACTATTTGGGATGGGTCAATATTAGATCCTAACTATACTGAAGCTATCCATTGGTATTCAATAGCAGCTACCAACGGTGATTCCCGAGCAAAGTATAGGCTAGGTGCTATGTATGAAGAAGGAAAAGGTGTGGACGTAGACTTAGCTGTAGCGCACAATTATTACTCGGAAGCATATGGAAGCGGAAATGAGGCTGCTGCCTATAGACTAGCCCATATGTATATGAATGGAGAAGTTGTTCCTCAAGATCTGGTAAAGGCTTATTGTCTGTTTACTGAAGCTACCAACAAAGGATATGATGAATTTACTTTCGGCTTTTCTCTTATAGAAAATAGGTTAGTGTATATACACTATTTTTGTATTTTAAAAGCTCTAACCTATTTACTAAATAATTTCCATCTATAGTTGGTATGGCAAAATGTTGGAAGCAGTCGCAAATAGTGGTTATGTTGCTGTACAATACCAACTTGGTGTTTTTTATCAGGAACGAAGAAAAAACGTTGAAGAAGCGCTTAAATGGCTGACTTTGGCTTCAAACGGAGGCGTAACGAATGCTTTCTACCGATTGGGTGTGATCTATGAAAAACTAAAAGGGGACGACCAAAACTACTCTAAAGCCATTCAACTTTATTCGGAGGCCACTAAAAAGGACCATGTCGACGCAATGTACAGATTGGCACAGATTTATCATCTGGGTAAAGGTGTGAAACGTGATTATCAAAAGGCGTATGATTTGTATACAAGAGCTGCAGGACTTGGGCATACCAAATCGAGAAGAGTATTGGATATCACGAATGATTCAGTTGGGCACTCTTATAAAGAGAATGGCAAAGCTAATGTCGTCAAATATTCTGAAGACCTTAAAGACACTCTTTTAATGATTGAATTCGTAGCAAAAAACGGAAACGTCTATTTGCAACATCAACTTGGCACCTTCTACATGACCAACAAGAGTCATTTGAACTATAACGAGGCCTTCAAATGGTACCAAATGGCTGCCTCTAAAGAAAATACAGATGCGATCTACCAACTTGGTCTGCTTTATGAAAATGGGCAAGGAACTATACAAAATTACAGTACGGCATATCATTTATACGGCCAGGCTAAACAGAAGGGGCACCGAGATGCTATTTACCGGCTAGGTATAGCCTACCATTATGGATTAGGTGTTGATATCAATACTTTTAAAGCAATCAATTGCTACATCAAGGCCGCTGAACTAGGAAGTGATGAATCTCAATACAAACTCGGAAAACTCTATGAATCTGGAGATCTGGTCGAAAAGGATGGTCTAAAGGCTTTGGAGTGGTATACAAAGGCATATCTCAATGGGAATTGCGACGCTATTAAATATCTGCATCAGCTTTATGACGAAAAACCGCTTGAGTATTACTTTTATGAAAGGTTATTTAGCACTCTTTCGAATATCAAAATAACCTACATATCAGCTAAGGACAAGAATTACCATTTGAATCTTCAAATGTATGGCTCCATTTACTTTAAATTAGGAATGATGCACCTTAATGGCCAAGGAACAGCAAAAAATATTGCCCAAGCATTAAAACAGTTCTTAAAAGCATATTATAACTATGGTAACCAAGAGGCAGAACCTTTTATATCGTTAGAGTACAGTTCACAGACATTGATATTGCAAACCACTTATCTCGACAATTTAAATGCTTATCTCGAAATCAAAGACCAAATTCCTTGCCATCATCAATATAAACTGGGCATGCTATACTACAATGGTGTTCAAGATGTATCTATGAGCCATAATATATCCGGCAATCCAGATTCAGCACTTGTTTTAGCACCTAATCATTCCTTGGCATTCCATTATTTTAAGCTAGCTTCTCTACACCAACATCCAGACGCACAATATCAACTTGGGCTAATGTATCTCCATGGTCATGGCGTTGAAAAAAATTACCAAATCGCTTTGAAATCGTTCACTGCTACATCTGAATCAATAGGTCCATATAAGTGCTTCGACTTGGGCAAAGATTTTTTCTATGGTCGTAAAGTTGAGCAGGATTATGAAATAGCAAGAATATACTTCCTAAAAGCAGCCAAAGCGGATGTGGATAAAGCACAATATTATCTTGATGAAATGCACCTTAACGACATTGAAAAAGAGGTCCGCAAAAGTAATACAATGGATCAATTCGAGAAAGAAGTTGAAAAAATCGACCCAGCTTTATTATACGTCCGTGGTGCTGAACTCTACAGAAACTCTTCTGAAGGTGTCGAAAACGATGATATTTCATTTTTCTACATTAAAAAGGCAGCAGAAAAAAACCACTATCAGGCAATTGTCCGGCTGGGTAAAATGTACCTCGAAGGAAAGACTTTCGAAAAAGACGAAAATGAAGCATTGAAGTGGTTCGAAAGATCAGTCGAAGTTATGAATCCAGATGAATGCTATAGACAAGGGTTGGACTTTTACGATGACAAAAACTACCGAATCTCGTTACTTCACATGAAAAAAGCAGCTAAAGAAAATAATGGTCATGCTCAGTACCGTCTAGGTTTGATGTATCTCCGAGGTCTTGGAGTAGAAAAAAATCACGAACAAGCGATGAAATGGTTTGAACAATCTACTATGCAATTAGATTCTGATGACTGCATGAAAAAGGGAAAAGAGTTTTACAAAAGCGTTGAACTTGACAACAATTATGAAATTGCACTACTCTACTTACAAAAGGCTGCAAAAAAAAATGATGGTTATGCTCAGGCTCAACTCAGTATAATGTATCTTCAAGGTCTTGGAGTAGAAAGAAATTACGGCATAGCCGAGGAATGGATTGAATCACTCATCCCTTTTACGGATGAATTTTCTTGCTACAACTATGGCATGATATTTTGCAACGGGATCGAAGTTGAAAAAAACTACACTATCGCATTAGCATTCCTACGAAAAGCGGCGAATCAAAGCCACAGACTTGCTCAAGCTCAAATTGGTTTGATATATCTTGACGGACATGGTGTTTCAAAAAATGAATCTAAAGGAATGAGTTGGATTGATAAATCGATAAGCAATATGAATCAGTACAATCTCAATGGCTTCTATGATATCGGACTCCATCTATACAGCCAACATGAATCAGAAAAACACATTGAAATTGGATTACTTTTTATTGAAAAAGCAGCAGAGAAGGGTTACTGTTTGGCACAAGCTCTTCTAGGTGAAATGTACCTTGAGGGAAAAGGGGTCCAGAAAAATCAAGACGAGGCGTCGAATTTGATCAAGAAGTCTACTAGAAACTTGGGCCTAAGCAAGTGCTATGATCAAGGAATGAAGTATTGCCGAGGTCTCGAGGTCGAAAGAAACTACACCGTTGCAATGCTATATTTACAAGCAGCAAATCGTGAAGATTATGCTTTGGCTCAAGTTCAAATCGGTATTATGTACCTCGAAGGTCACGGTGTCGAAGTAAACGAAGAAAAAGCAATGGAATGCTTTCAACAATCGGTAAATAAAACAGGCTCTGAACCCTGCTACTATCAAGGAATGGTGTTATATAGTGAGCACCGCTACGACATTTCATTCCTCTATATAAAAAATGCTGCTGAAGCAGGTTATGGCAAAGCGCAATCTCAACTTGGTATCATGCTACTGGAAGGCAAAGCTACTCAAAAAAACCAAGTCCAAGCAACGGAATGGATTGAAAAATCAATGGAATCAATGAATCCCAACGAATGTTACGATCAAGGAATGGCACTTTACCGAGGAACAGCAGTTATCAAGGACTATGCTATATCATTTCGTTTTATGGAAAAAGCAGCAGAATGCCATCATGGTCTGGCTCAAGCACATCTGGCTCTGGTTTATCTTCAAGGCTTTGCAGTAGAAAAGAACAAGGATGAATCGATAAAATGGATTAAAAAATCTCTAAAATATTTGAGTCCAGATGAATGTTATGAACAGGGCATGAAGTTTTATAATGGAACCGAAGTCCATCCAGATTATGAAATTTGTATACTTTACTTGCAAGAAGCCACTGAACATCACCATGGTCTAGCTATAGCGCAACTTGCTTTGATATACTTGGAAGGAACTGGTGTAGAGAAAAACTATGGCACTGCAATGGGATTGATACAGAAATCAATAAATGAAATGAAACTGGATGAGTGCTATCGACAAGGAATGACATTTTATCACAAAACAGAATTAGAGAATAATTACGACATCGCTTTACAATACCTCAAAAGGGCATCTAAAACAAATGCGTACGCTCAAGCTCAACTAGGATATATGTACCTGAATGGAATTAGTGTTGGTTCAAATCATGAAGAGGCAGCTCGATGGTATAACATAGTCGAAAACAACTATATTGGCGAATCTCGATTTTGTCGTAGTAAAATATACCACTATGATCAAGGTGGAATACAAGATTTTTCAAAAGCACTTAAATTATATCAAGAAGAACTGGAGGCTTTCTTTTGCTACAACAAACCTCCAAACATCTTTGGTTCTCTCCGAGGTATTGGTCTACTCTATGAATATGGTGATGGCGTAACTCAGGATTTTAAAAAAGCCATGAAATACTATGGAAGGTCCGCTTCAGATAAAAATATGACTGCTTACTATAATATTGGGTTACTTTATTACTATGGAAAAGGTGTTGATGAAAACTATAAAGAAGCTTTAATCTGGTTCACAAAGGCAGCAAGCTTGACCCCAAACCCTAAGAAATTACAAGTCTTTGTAGAAGAGAATGCCGATAATGTTAAAAATATGACTGGATCCTCAAAGCGCACATATTCACTTCAGCCCGAAAGCAGGATATACGGTGAAGCCCACTACTACATTGGTTTGATGTACAGAAACGGTTATTTTGTGGATCAAGACGAAGAAAGAGCTCAAAACTACTTTAAAATGGCACACATTCATGGCGTTGAACGTGCTAAAAATTTATTAAAATAAATAAAGACTTTTACATTTAATTACATTACACTTATTTGTATACTTATTTCTTTTTTATATATAAACGTTAAAAGATATTACGAGAGCACTACTAAAAGAATCAATAGTTATTTTTTGTTTATTTGAGAGAACATTAATTTAATGCCACAATGGAAAAATAGTACGTTTTATCAATTCTCTCATTATGTTTAAAATATAGGCCTTTTATGCCTGGTAAATAAATCAAGAATTAGGGATAAAGTAGGAAGATAGCATTGGTGAGCATATACAGTGAAAAACATATACATAAAAAAAAACTTGAAAAACTACCAAGATCAATCCATTGAATAGCCTGACATCAAGGGTTATTCAATATTTTTTTATTTATACCTCTGAAAAAAAAATCTTTTTT